>JAUMJJ010000537.1:0-283270 GCA_033556795.1 Tapera naevia | reverse complement strand
AGCATCGTAATAATCTGAATACTTATTAAACTCTGCAGGTCTTTGAGTTGGTTTGAGCTAGCTGTCCCAAGCTCGCCAACCGCTCAGTCTGCCTCTTTCCCAAAACTTCCCCCCTTTCAAAGGAAAAAAAAACTATGGAAGAAACCAAAATCACACTAAATATATGTATTTCTATATTTTTCTAAATACAAACAACTATGCCGCAAAGATATGCAAGGCAGCAAGGGAAGAGGGGAAGGGAAATGGGAAAAAGGACAAACAGGATCTATATAACACCCGGCATACAACTATAACACCCAGTAACTAACAAAGTAAAGAATTAGTGAAATCTTACCATGCCACCTCCTCCGTGGAGAGCCGGACAGCCAAATCCGACCCGTTAAAAAATTTCCCGCAGGCTCGGCAGCAGACAGGAGCAACGCAGGGACCTTCTGCTCCCCAGCCTTGCTGGAAGAAGAGAGTGTACTCTCTTATCTACACCCTATTTATATGTCGGGTTACGTTAAAGGAAGATATGGAATACTTCTGTGGATCAAAAGTCAATCCACTACATTCTCCACCCCTTATTCCATATCATTTCTTTAACGCAACACCTGTACATTGTGTTTGTCTATATCCCACATATAGACATATATATATATATATATATAGTCCTTGTTTTATTCTAAGGTCAGTCACAGTTTTGGTTTTAGGCCTTAAGAATTCAAGCTCGGAAGATCTGCTGGTGGCTGTTTCCCAGGTAGTCATGAGAGTCTCGTGTGGTGCAGCGCTGGACTGGCTCGACTGGGCTTGGCTCATCACTGGAGACTGATATCCGCTCTGTTCAGGTCTTTCACATCTGGTGTCATCTCCTGTAAAACTCAACTCAAGACACTGACTTAGTTTTTCCCCAAGGATAGATTTCCTTGAGGCACACACTGGGTCTCTCCATCCTTTCTCATTACCCACCAGGTATTTCCAGACCCTTGAGTGAAAACAATCCCACGAATGGGTTTGTCTTGGCCTGAGGGAGGAGTAATCCAAATGGCCTTACCTAATATACCACTCAGATGGATCACTGGAACTTTGTCTCCATCTACAGTGTGGAGGGATTCTGCTTGGGCAGGACCAGCCCGACTGACAGAACCTCTGGCGTTAACTAGCCAGGTGGCCTTGGCTAAGTGCTTATCCCAGTTTTTAAAAGTTCCCCCACCTAGTGCCTTTAGAATTGTCTTTAACAGTCCATTACACCTTTCAACTTTTCCAGCAGCGGGTGCATGATATGGAATGTGATATACCCATTCAATACCATGCTCTTGTGCCCAAATGGCCACTAGATTGTTCTTGAAATGAGTCCCATTGTCTGACTCAATATGTTCTGGAGTTCTATGTCTCCACAGGACCTGCTTCTGTGACCCAGACTGGTATTTCGGGCCGTTGCATGTGGTACTGAATATGTCTCTAACCATGCCATGGTTGCTTCCACCATGGTAAGCATATAGTGTTTACCTTGGCGGGTCTGTGGCAATGTGATGTAATCAACCTGCCAGGCCTCCCCGTATTTGTACTTATCCCAGCATCCATCATGCCACAGGGGCTTCAATCTTTTTGCCTGTTTGACAATGGCACAGGTTTCACAGTCATGGGTGACTTAAGAAATAATACCCATAGTTAAATCTACCCCTCGGTCTCGCGCCCGTCTATAGGTGGCGTCTTGGCCTTGATGACCTGAAGCATCATGGGCTCATCGAGCTAGGAACAATTCTCCCTTCTTCTGCCAGTCTAGGTCTGCTTGTGATACCTTGACCTGTGCAGCTCGGTCTGCCTCTGTTATTAGCATGCTCCTCATTAGCTCGACCCTTGGGCACATGGGCATCTACATGGCGGACTCTCACATTCAGTTTCTTCACTCTGGCAGCGATGTCTTGCCACAGATCAGCAGCCCAGATAGGTTTTCCTCTATGACTCCAATCCATCTTTTTCCAGCTGTCTAACCATCCCCATAGGCCATTGGCTATCATCCACAAATCGGTGTATAGGTAGAGCCTTGGCCATCCTTCTCTTTCTTCAATGTCTAGGGCCAAATGGACAGCTTTGAGTTCTGCAAACTGACTCGATTTGCCTTCACCTTTAGTGGCTTCCGCCACTCACCGGGTGGAACTCCAAGCAGCTGCTTTCCACTTCCAGCTCCTCCCTACAATACGGCAGGAACCATCGGTGAAAAGGACATAGTGTGTCTCTTCATCTGGCAGCTCATTATATGTTGGAGCCTCTTCAGCTCAACTCACTGGCTCTTCTTCTTCATTTACCTGACTGAAATTCCCACCTTCAGGCCAATTAGTTATAATTTCCAAAATTCCAGGGCGATTCGAATTCCCAATTCGGACACGTTGCATAATCAAAGCAATCCATTTGCTCCACGTGGCATCAGTGGCATGATGCGTAGAGGGCACCTTCCCTTTGAACATCCAGCTCAGCACTGGTAATCGGGGTGCCAGGAAGAGCTGTGCTTCGACACCAATTACCTCTGAAGCTGCTCGTATGCCTTCATACACCGCTAAGATTTCTTTTTCCATAGGGGTGTAATTGGCCTCAGAAGCTCTGTAGCTTCGGCTCCAGAAACCCAGTAGTCGCCCTCGTGTCTCGCCAGGCACCTTTTGCCAGAAGCTCCAGGAGGGACTTATATCTCCAGCTGCAGAATAGAGTACATTCTTTACATCTGGTCCCGTCCTGACTGGTCCAAGAGCCACGGTGTGTGCAATTTCTTGCTTGACCTGCCTGAAAGCTTGTTGGTGTTCGGGACCCCATTGGAAATTGTTCTTTTTACGGGTCACAAAGTAAAGAGTGCTCACAATCTGGCTGTACTCTGGGATGTGCATCCTCCAGAAGCCTATGGCTCCCAGAAAAGCTTGGGTCTCTTTCTTGTTTATCAGTGGAGCCATTGCTACAATCTTATTGATGTCGTCAGTTGGAATCTGGTGCTTTCCATCTTGCCATTTCACCCCTAGGAATTGGATCTCTCTGGCAGGTCCCTTGACTTTGCTCTTCTTGATGGTAAAAGCGGCCCCAAGGAGAATCTGGATAATCTTCTGTCTTTTGTCGAAGACTTCTTCTGCTGTGTCCCCCCATACAATGACGTCATTGATATACTGGATATGTTCTGGGGCCTTACCCTTCTCTAGTGTATCCTGAATCAGTCTATGACAGATGGTTGGACTTTGCTTCCACCCCTGGGGCAGTTGATTCCAGGTGTACTGAACGCCCCTCCAGGTGAAAGCAAACTGTGGCCTGCACTCTGCCACTAAGGGAATGGAGAAAAACGCATTGGCAATGTCAATAGTGGCGTCACCACTTTGCTGTCTTGGACTCCAACTTGTACTGGAGCTCCAACATACCTGGTACTGCAGCACTCAGTGGCGGTGTGACTTCATTTAAGCCACAATAGTCCACAGTCAGTCTCCATTCTCCATCAGACTTGTGTACAGGCCAGATAGGGCTATTGAAGGGTGAATGGGTTCTGCTGACCACCCCTTGGCTCTCCAGCTTCCGAATCATCTTATGGATGGGGATCACAGCATCTGGATTCGTCCAATACTGTCGTCGGTGTATGGTTGTTGTGGCTATTGGCACTTTTTGACCTTTAACTTGCGGTAATCCCACTGCAGAAGGGTCTTCTGAGAGGCCAGGAAGAGCAGACAATCGCTTGGATTCCTCTTCAATCACCGTGGCTACACCAGAAGCCCACCGGTACCCCTTTGGGTCCTTGAAGTATCCTTTTCTTAGGTAATCCATACCTAGAATGCAAGGGGCTTCTGGCCCTGTCACAATGGAATGCTTTTCCCATTGGTCTCCTGTCAAGCTTATGTCGGCCTCTACCACTGACAACTCCTGAGACCCTCCTGTCACTCCAGAAATAGTCTCTGTACTCTTATGCCCTGATGGCATTAAAGTACACTGGGCACCAGTATCTTTCAAAGCTTGGTATCTCTGAAGATCTGATGTGCCAGGCCATCGAACCCACACAGCCCAGTAAACCCAATTGTCTTCTTGGTCCCTCTTCTTCTCCTGGCAGAAGGCAGGGACCCTCTATTGGTCTTGATCAGAGCAATCATTGTTGGACTTTGACTTTGGTTTCTTGGAGGTTTTTTTTGTCATCTGGGAGGTGGATTTCCATCTTCGTGCCTTTCGGCAATTGCAGTTTCTTGTCTAAAAATTCTGCATCTACCACGTAGGCAACTTTCTTGTCAATGTCCTTCTGTCTCAGCTCCTTCACTCTAGCTTCGAGCTTGGAAGTGGGTTCGCCACCCCACTTCTTCATGTTCTCTCCCTTGCTGCATAGGTATGCCCATAGTTGGCTACGTGACTGACGCTTAGGGTTTTCTTTCCCTCTACATGGGAATGGTGAAGATCGGGAATGAGACCGAGATCGAGGTCTAGGTCGAGGTCTTCTTGGTCTATCCCGCCATGATCGTTGCATTGGCCTTTTTCTGTAATCTCTATAATGTCTGTCATCTCTGTCTCTAGGATAGTCCTCGTATCTGGAGCATTCATAATCTCTCTCTCTTCTTTCCCTATCGTAGCTAGGTCGGTATAGGGAATCGGAGCAGTCTTCCAGACTTTCCGCTATGCGCCTTATCCAACAACACGTCTTCCACGCTTGGTTCACCCATCCTTGGATCATATATAGTTATCAAGCAGTAGGTGTATGGTTTAGGGGCACCTTTAATTACCTTTTTCCACATAGGCTGCGTGCAGGAGACACGCTCTGGAGCTAGGATGTCATAATAGTCTGGATCAGAATAGATGATCTCCAACATGGCTAATTCCCGTAGGTATTGGGTGCCTTCTTCCGCAGTATTCCACCTTCTTGGAGAGCTCGACAGATATTCCTTAAATGGGTATCTCGCCCTCACAGCGTGGAGGATTCGGATCCGAAGACTGGACGCCATTTTCTCTCTTCCCATTTCTTGTTCTATCACAGAATCTCAGGCAAGAGATCCCAATTGTTGTGCTTCATGACCTTCAATCACGTGACTAATAGCCCCATTGTCCCAGCATCGCACCAGCCAAGTGAGGATTTGTTCACCAGGTAAACGACTGTAATCTCTTCGTAAATCTCAAAGATCTCTTGGGGTCAGTGATTGTGGAATGTCATTTTCTCGCATTATTTCTTGTCCATCTCTCCCGCGTAGAATTTTTTCCACTTCTCTTTGTACTCTTCCGCTCTTACGTGGAACTGCTCCCACCTCCTCTCTGTATCTCTCATGAGGAGGTGGAGACTGAGCGTGCCGTGGAGATGGACTTCTACGTCATTCACGCCATGGAGATGGACTTCTACGTCGTTCACCATACCCAGCGGGTAGAGGTAGCGAGTTGTCTTTTGGGTGCTGAGATGAAGGCCTCGGCCAATCATCAGGTGACAATTGTCCCTCAGGTTGAAGGGAACGCTTTTTCCCCTTCTTTGCATCGTCTGAAATACTAAATATGTAGTTAGGATATGAATCATCTAGTGACAGTACACCACGGGTTGTTTGTACTGTTGCCTTCTTTTCTCTTGATACCGCTCTACTTTCCTTTGGATGCACCCCTAGTTCTTTTGGGCACGCCCCTTCTCTTGCAACCATTTCTTCCTCTCTTGCAGTCGCTCCTTCCTCTGTCACAGCCACTTCTTCCTCGCTCACAGCTGCTCCTTTGTCTGCTACTGCCTGCGTGGATGGGATAGGTCCTTCTGATCCTTCTTCTTCTTCTTCTCTTTCTTCTTCTTCTTCCATGCATTCCAGTTGTGGAGATGTGTCTGTAAGTTTTACGGTCTCCCTCACCAACGTCTTCTTTTTCTTTATAGGAGCAAAAATGACTTTTCTGTTTTTAATTTGAGTCCCAGTTCTAGTAGACTTAGCAGAGACAGCTTCAACTTCAAGTTGTACTTGGACCCCATTTTCACAAGTGGGCCCAATAGGGACATTACTAGTTTCGGGTGCCATGGTGTGAGTTCCTGTCTTGACCTTAACCTTCTGGCAGTGATCTACGGCAGCACGATAAGCATTAGCCAAGCCCCAGTACAAAGCATAGAATTGCATGTTTGGATCGTCATATGAAAGACACGTTTCCCTCAAACAACGCGTCATCTCATGAGGGTTGAACACCTGCTCTGGCACAAAGTCCCAAGCAATAGGAGGTGTCACACATCCCACCAGTTTACCAAAATCCAACCATGCTCCCTGTCATCCAAAGACTGACCTGTCCAAGCTTCTTCCCAAAGCTCCAGTGATTCCTTTCAAGGTTCGGCCCTTCTTAAAACAAGGGAACCAATGCAGCACCGCCATTCCAATTTTAAATAGTATTTCTGCTGCCTTAACCACTAATACCATTGTTGCTAGACAATTTAAGTATTTGTTAGAGCTGATCTTAGGAGTTCTTTCCACCAAACCTTGAATGACACCATTACAGAGACTATATACTAGGTCGTCAATGTCAAAATTGAGGAATGGAAGCCATTTGTTCCATCCATCTGAACGGCTGCATTCCTCAACAGGATATCCTGGGGCAAGCACAAAATCAGTTAGAATAATGAAAAAAAGTTAGCAAAAAGGCCGTTGTTATTATTTTCCTTCAGGTTATTTCAAAACAAACTCTTATTTTTTAAACAAAGTTTTCTGGGCTGCTTTCCCGGACTCTGGCGGCATTCCCGGACACTGTTTTCAAAACAAACCAAGGTCAACCATCCTCTGCTACCAAAATATTGAGCTGGTTTGAGTCCTGGGTGGGACTCCAAGCAGCTGCTTTCCACTTCCGGCTCCTCCCTACAATACGGCAGGACCCATCGGTGAAAAGGACATAGCGTGTCTCTTCATCTGGCAGCTCATTATATGGTGGAGCTTCGTCAGCTTGACTCACTGGCTCTTCTTCTTCAGAAATTGTAGAAATAGATATATATTTTGGTGTGGTTTGATTGGCTTTGTTTTTTCTAAGTTTCTATAGTTTATTTCCTTTGCCTAAAGGGGGAAGTGGGGAAGGGGCTTTCACTGAGCTTTGGAGATTTTGGCAGGAAGGCGGCTCAAACTTGCTCAGGCATGTAAGCCCACACCTAGTTGCTTGCTCACTCTCCCCCAGCAAGAATGGGGGAGAAAATGAGAAGGGCAAAAGTTTGAGAAAAAACCCAAGCAAGCCTACACTTGTGGGTTTTGATAAAGACAGACTAATAAGTGAAGGGGGGAAATTAAAAAGGAGAAAGTGATATAAAAGCAATCAGTCACCACCCAATGCCCATCCAGCCTCTGAGCAAAAGCTACATTGGAAAAAAATCCCCCTCCTCCCTCAGTTTTATTGCTGAGCATGACATCATATGGTATGGAATATCTCTTTGGTTTGTTCAGGTCAGCTGTCTCAGCTGTGTCGCTTCCCAGCCTCTTGTCCACCCCACCCAGCTCCCTGGAGTGGGCAGAGTGAGAATCAGAGAAGACCTTGATGCTGCACAAGCACTATTTAGCAATGGCTAAAACATGAGTGTCTTATCAACACCTTTTTTGGTCACCAAGCCAAAACACAGCAGGATATGGGGTGCTATGAAGAAAATTAACTCCATCTCATCCAGACCTAATACATCAAAGCTCCATGAATATATGTACCTACGCTTCAGGTGACTCCCCTTCTGCCCTCTTTTATTGTTTCCAAGGTCTTTCTTGTACCCATCACACTGCACCCTTTGTTTGCCAACCTGGTCTGCTACTTGGCAGTGGGTCATCATCCCCTCGCACCATAATTTAATGCTCTTCTCACCAGATTTTTCAGACTGTTGGCAAAGATGCTCTTGCCCCACTTTCTCATATGGATCTCATCTTTTCACAGCAGGCCTTGATCCTCAAAGAATCTCCCATGGTTGTAAAAGCCTGTTGACTATACCAGCTGCACAAACTGATGTTAATCCACAGGATCCATCCACGCTTTAGGACCTTCTCCTTCACTGGCAGGATGGAAGAGAAAACCACTTGGGCCCCCATGTCCTTGACTCTGTCCCCCAGAGCCATGTCGTCACTCTTGCTACCTTCCAGGTCTCCCCTGGAAGTCTTATTGGTGCTCATGTGGGTAAGCAACATGGGACTACTGAGGGACAAATATGCCTTGGCAGTCTCTCCAAACTTTCCCATATCCAAGCTTCTGGCAAGCAATGACCCTCTGAACCCCTAGACAGCAAGTCAGGTTAGCAGATGGGGGGTCTCTGTCATGGGAGGGAGTCTCTAACTATTATCACCTACTGCTTCCTCTTGGTGCCAATGCATGGTTAGATCTTGGCTGGTTTTGACATTTCTCCAGACATGGATTTCTTTACATCATCACTTACCAAGGCACTGAACCTATTCTGCCATTGCAAATCTGCAGGTGGAGAAGGAGCCTTCCTCCCGTCACCAGAAGTCATAGGTATACAGCCTTCTACACCATGGGAGTCTCCATTTTCCACTCAAACACAATTGCTCTGCCTTCTGGGCAGTTAGGAGTTCAGACTTTCATCTCTGCAAGGTCTCTGTGAAGATCCTGTGTATGACTTTAAGGCATCCCAGTCAAATTATAGGTTTGGGATGCGGTAACACATAGCAGACCAACAGCTTTAGATTTACCGTTATTTCAGAATAGCGGCACATCAACAAATACAAATCATCAGTACCATGACCATTAACCATGTAAAAATGACAATAAGTCCAGTAATTCACTAATACTGGGCTAAGCTTACTATCAAGATGCGCAAAGATTATATAGGCATAGTTAGGAGCCAGGCTGGCAAGAAGCAGGGTACGGCTTCTTCAGATGAGTGAGTCAGGCCAACCAACAAGATTAGGGGAATTCAAATTCCCTGATCAACCTGTCCTCCTTGGTTGAGTCATGGAAGCATCAGCTGGACTTGTTAACCAATCAACACATTCCACCTCTGCTCTCCCTCTGTGACAGTTCTGCTCTTGGTATGCATGGGCCTGGAAATGTTGTATAAGGCAATAGTAGTCCCACATTTCCACCCCTTGCTTATGTGACTCAGTGGAGGAAAGGGTGCTTAACTTGTCAAAGTGGCATAAGGCAAACACTGCTGTCAACACCTCCCACCTCCTCAGGACTGCCAGGCAAAGAAGGGATTTTGATCATGGAGTGATGAAGGGTTAAATTGAGTCAAGACTGTCAATAAGGTGGTGTGTTGAGAAACCATCAGAATAATGCAGGCCAAAACCCAAGTAGCAATATATAATATGATGACTAGAACAAGTAAGAAACTGCTCAAAATAAGGATAACAACTAGAGGGATGAAGTGGGACATTCAATATCCCTTTAGCAGGGACCCTCACCAGCTACGTCTGGCTATTTTTTTAACACATCCCAGGATTTATTTGATCTCTTTGATATCATGGTGGGCAGCTATTAAAATTTGTTGTGCCTGCTCCTTTGCATGTTTCAAGAGTCGATGTAAGTCTTTATGTGGTAAACCTCATTCAGTCAGAGATAAATTCATACCAATAGGGTATGAATAGGGGCGATGTGGTGGCAGAGGGTATAGTTAGTGACACTACTTGATAAGTCATAATTGGGGCAGTATAGCCAAAATCATATCCAGATAGGGTTGTAAAATAACAGGGACACAGATTAACACTAGTAGATAAAGTATGGTTATATAAAAGGACATGAAGGTCATGAAGATGCGCAGCTGTTCCAGACATAGACAAGTGTCATCTCAGCGTGTTCATCAAGGTTTATTGAGAAATGACAGACTCCGCTAGGGAAATTAAGGCTCATATCAAAGGTTCTAAAGGAATTCCATTCATATGCAAACCCCAGACCTGGCTCAAGGATGCAAGCTTCAGTGTCTATCAGCCATCATCCCTTCGCTCCCTGCCAGACCCGTTGTCGATGATCCACAGGACAGATCATGGATCAGTCAATATTATAGTGGGGGTCTATGAGCCAGGTTTTCCCATTTGTACAGTAAATTTAGTGAACCAAGAGTCATAGGAAACTGGGATTTTGACAAGCATTGGAACAGGCTGCCCAGGGAAGTTGTTGAGTCACCATCCCTGCAGGAGTTTAAAAGACGAGTAGAAGCCATAGTTAGGGACATGGTCTGGTGGCAGACTTAGCAGGGCTGTATCGATGGTTGGAGTCGATGATCTTAAAGGATTTTTCCAACCGAAACAATTCTATGATTTCTTCTTTAGAGTAGCAGGACGTCAAAGGAGGCAATCTATAAGAAAAGAACAA
This sequence comes from Tapera naevia, assembly GCA_033556795.1. Taxonomy (NCBI): domain Eukaryota; kingdom Metazoa; phylum Chordata; class Aves; order Cuculiformes; family Neomorphidae; genus Tapera; species Tapera naevia. Next base: position 273,058 of record JAUMJJ010000537.1, on the reverse strand, counting down.
TATGACAATATGCATCCTGTCTAGGCTACAAACAAAACAGGAAGTAGTTATTTGAGTTCTTCCTTTCAGAATTCCTTTGTACAAATTTGGTTCTAGTACCCCTGTAATTAGAGCTGTGGTGATGGTGTTGGTAGGGGGAAATACGTGCTCGCACTGTAATCCCTACAAGGACTTGTGAGGATGGTGAAAAGAGAGGCTTCGGTAATAGATGAGTTGGAGGGATCATTGATAGCTAAAGGATAGGGAAAGGAGAGAGGTGACAATAAAAAAGTTGTCACCTTTGAAGGTTTGAATTTTTAAAGATAAAGTAGGTAAAGATAAAACAGATTGCAAAACACTTTCAGGAATACCTTTGGTACCAGCACACAAGGAGACTCCTAAGGTTTTTGCCAGAACCCTGAGAGGAATTGAAAGATCCCAGCATTCTTTGAGGGCTGAAATTAAGAGGGTGTTATCTTGTGCAACAGATTCACATGTAGGTCTGCCCAGAAGAATTGCATTGATATTGGCGAGAAACATCATGAGTGGGAGAAATTTCAGCTAAGGCCTCAGCCTTAGCTGATGATCTCTTAAATTACGAATAATGGTAGCACTGTGGTGATAGCTTCAAGCCAAACAAGTAAAGGTGTACTGAATGTCATTCCATCTGAATGGATAGGACACTGGAAGAACATATCTTTAATACCCCAAACCACCATCCATAGATAAGAAGGTGGGGAATGGTGTTGAGTACTTTGGCAGCTATTGGGACTGCTGAATGAAGCAGAGATAACACAGAATTTATGCCTCAGTAATCAATGGTCAGAGGTCAATACCCTTTGGGTTTGCACACTGGTCAGACAGGGCTATTAAAAGGAGAGTGGATGTGAAATACTACTCTTTGTTCTTCCAGTTCTGTGAGAAGAGAGGTTTTGGGTTCTCAAGATACTATCCTAAATCACAGTATCACAGTATCACAAGGTTGGAAAGGACCTCTGAGATCATCAAGTCCAACCTATAACCTAACACTAACACCAACCATCATCTAGACCATGGCACTCAGTGCCTCATCCAGTCTCCCTTTAAACACCTCCAGGGTAGGTGACTCCACCCCCTCCCTGGGCAGCCCATTCCAATGGCCAATCACCCTTTCAGTGAAGAATTTTTTCCTCACATCAAGTCTAAACTTTCCCTGACGAAGCTTAAGTCCATGCCCTCTGGTTCTGCCACTGGTCACCTGAGAGAAGAGACCAACCCCTGCCCGACTACAACCTCCTTTTAGGTAGTTGTAGAGAGCAATGAGGTCTCCCCTGAGCCTCCTCTTCTCCAGGCTAAACAGCCCCAATTCCCTCAGTCGCTCCTCATAGGGCTTGTGCTCCAGCCCCCTCACCATCTTCGTTGCCCTCCTCTGAACACATTCCAGTATCCTAACATCTTTCCCATACTGAGGGGCCCAGAACTGGACACAATATTCAAGGTGAGGCCTGACCAGTGCCGAGTACAGGGGGACAATAACTTCTCTGGTCCTGCTTACTACACTATTCCTGATGCAGGCCAGGATTCCATTGGCCTTCTGGGCCACCTGGGCACACTGCTGGCTCATGTTGAGCTTCCTGTCCACCAGCACTCCCAGGTCCTTTTCTACCTGACTACTCTATAGCCACTCTGTCCCCAGTCTGTAGCTCTGCATGGGATTGTTGTGTCCAAAATGAAGTACCCGACATTTGGACTTATTAAACATCATCCCATTAGAATCGGCCCAGCTCTCCAATCTGTCCAGGTCCCTCTGTAGGGCCATCCTACCCTCTAGCAGATCAACTCTTCCTCCCAGCTTGGTATCATCTGCAAACTTGCTGATGATGGACTCAATCCCCTCATCCAAATCGTCAATAAAGATATTAAACAGGACTGGACCCAATACCGATCCCTGGGGGACACCACTGGTGACCGGCTGCCAACTGGATGAAACACCATTTACCATCACTCTCTGGGCTCAGCCATCCAGCCAATTCCTAACCCAGCACAAAGTGCTCCCATCTAGGCCACGAGCTGCCAGCTTCCCTAGGAGTCTACTGTGGGGGACCGTGTCAAAGGCCTTACTGAAGTCCAAGTATACCACATCCACAGCCTTCCTCTCATCCACCAGGCGAGTCACATGGTCGTAAAAGGAGATCAGGTTGGTCAGGCAGGACCTATCCCTCCTAAATCCATGCTGGCTGGGCCTGATTTCTTGACCGTTCTGCAGGTGGTGCATGATTGCACCCAGGATTATCTGCTCCATGATTTTACCTGGGACCGAGGTCAGGCTGACAGGTCTGTAATTACCTGGATCATCCTTACGGCCCTTCTTGTGGATGGGCGTCACATTGGCCAACTTCCAGTCTTCCGGGACCTCTCCAGAGAGCCAGGACTGCTGAAAGATGATGGAGAGCGGCTTAGCAAGCTCATCCGCCAGCTCTCTCAACACCCTAGGATGGATCCCATCCGGCCCCATAGACTTATGAGGGTCCAAGTGGCTCAGCAGGTCTCTAACCTCCTCCTCATGGATTGCAGGAGGGCCATATTTCACCCTGCCCCCATTAACCACTTCAGAGGGCCAACTGTCAAGCGAGCTGACATCCTTGCTGTTAAAAACTGAGGCAAAGAAAGCATTAAGTACCTCAGCCTTCTCTGCATCTTTGGTTACTATATTTCCCTCCACATCCAACAAGGAGTGGAGGTCGCTGCCGCCCTTCTTTCTGCCATTGATGTATTTATAAAAACTCTTCTTATTGTCCTTAACAGAAATGGCCAATTTGAGCTCCAGCTGGGCTTTTGCTTCCCTGATTTTTCTCCTACACGACTTAACAACATCCTTGAACATGACCTGACATACATCCCCTTCCTTCCAACGATGATACATCCTCTTTTTCTTACTTAGTTCCTTCAGAAGTTCCCTACTCATCCAGGCCGGCCGTCTGCCCCTACGACTCTTCTTACAACACACAGGGACAGCCCGCTCCTGCGCCTTCAAGATTTCATTCTTGAAGTGTATCCAAGCTTCCTGGACCCCCTTGCCACTAAGAGCTATTTCCCAGGGTACTTTCCTGACCAGTTCCTTAAATAATCCAAAATCTGCCTGCCGAAAGTCCAGCATTGATGTTCTGTTCCTGGCTTTTCCTATTACATTGTTCAGAGAGAACTCAATTATTTCATGATCACTAGACCCCAGACATCCTCCGACAACAACATCACCCACCAGCCCTTCTTTGTTTGTAAACAGCAAGTCAAGGAGAGCCTCACCCCTAGTGGGCTCACTCACCAGCTGTGACAGAAAGCAGTCCTCAATACACTCTAAAAACCTCCTGGACTGCCTCCTCTCAGCAGTATTAAGTTTCCAGCAGATATCTGGAAGGTTAAAGTCTCCTAAAAGAACAAGGGCAGCCGATCTAGAGGCAGCCTCCAGCTGTTTAAACAACAGAAGATCCAAATCCTCCTCCTGGTCAGGCGGTCTGTAGCACACTCCAACCAGGAGGTCAGACTTGACTGCCCCTCTGACCCTTACCCATAGGCACTCAACCTGGTCATCACCGATCTCAACTTCAACAGTATCCAGGGTTTCCCTAGTGTAGAGGGCCACCCCTCCACCCCTCTTCTCACGCCTGTCTCTCCTGAAGAGCCTGTAGCCTTCCATGGCAGCACTCCAGTTATGACAGTCGTTCCACCACGTTTCCGTGATGGCAACTATATCGTATCTCTCCCGCTGGACCAGGACTTCTAGCTCCTCCTGCTTGTTTCCCATACTGCGTGCGTTTGTGTACATGCACTTCAGTTGGGTTACTGACAACCCCTTTTGGGATGGCTCATCCTCCACGGGGACATCTTTGGCGAGCCTAGTAACTCCCCCCTCCCCCGTCATGCCTAGTTTAAAGCCCTCTCAACAAGCCCTGCCAGCTCCTGAGCTAGAATTCTCCTACCCTTCGGAGTTAGACGAGACCCATCGGGGTCAAACAGGCCAGGTGCCATAAAGGTTTCCCCATGATCAAAGAATCCAAAATTCCTCTGCCGGCACCAGCCCCTAAGCCATCTATTAACTGCATATATTCTCTTATTCCTGTCTGTATCCATCCCTGCCACTGGGGGAACTGAACAGAACACCACCTGTGCTCCTGCCTTATCTATCGACCGTCCCAGCTCCTGGAGTTCCTTTTTAACCACCCTTGACCCTCTTTTCGCTAGTTCATCACTACCAGCCTGTACCACCAGAAGCGGGTAATAATCAGAGGGTTTAATTAGGTCTGGGGGTCTCTTGGCGATGTCGTGTACCCGGGCTTGGGGAAGGCAGCAGACTTCCCTATGAGTTGGGTCCATCCTACAAATAGGGCCCTCCGTCCCTTTCAGAAGGGAGTCTCCCACCACAATGACCCTCCTTTTCTTTTTCTTATTTGAGGTCCTGACCCGTCCGATGGGCAATGTGAGGTCAGCCTCTTCAGGTGAGCTCTCTGTCAGACTATCCTCCACCTGAACATCAAATTCCAACTCCCCAAACCTGTTTTGAAGGGGCAGCTGGAAAGTTGGCATTTGAAAGGGAGGTCTATAACCCCCACGAGAGCAGACCTGCTCCCAGTCCTCCTCACCAGTCAGGTCACTCTCCTTACCCTGTTGCTGAGAAATATGGCATTCCTCAGCCTCGTGGGGAGGATTACTGGGAGGAGAGAGGTTTCTACTCCACCAGTCAATCTCCCTTTCACTTTCGCGAATACTTCTCAACCTCTCCACCTGATCCTTCAGATCTGCAACCATAAGGAGCAGATCCTGAATCTGTTCACACCTCAGACAAGCATTTTTTGTATTTTTGTTATGGTCCTCAGGAACCACAAGTAGGCTGAGACATTCCCTACAGTCTCGAGTCTGGGTAGCTGTGTCTCGTAATACTGGTTCCGTTTGGGTGCCTATGCTCCTGGTGGCAGAGGCTTTACCACGCCTGGTCACCATTGCTGCAGGGGACTGGGAAGTCAACCACCTGTCAGTGAGTGCCTGCTTGCCCTGCCTGCACGAACTGCCTATCCTGTGACCCTGTTTGCCCGCTCCTGTTCGCCGTGCTCCAGTCGCTAGCGCTCCCAGGGCAATGCTTAAATACCCCGCGGCTTCTTCCGGGACCGCCCCCCTACCACGCGGTCGGCCCACGTGACAGTTGGCGCTTCTGAAGTTCAGAGAGAGTCGCCCTGCCGGGGTCCTCTCCTGAGCTTTTGCCTTTCCCAGGAACTCACCACCCGCCCAGATTGAGCACCCGGCTGCAGTACTTACGGTTCCTGCCGCCGATCACGCTGAATCAACAACATGGGAAATTGCAGGTAGGGGATGTTCTTGGAATACATAAACTAGCTGGAGGTTTGGTTCACAGTGCTCAGAAATACCATATAAGCCAGTACTAGTCCCACATCCTGTTAATCTCTATTTCATCTCCCCTGGTTTTGCATAGTCTGTTCACTTTTTCCTGCATCTCCTTAACTTGGCAACGCAGCTGCATTTTTCCCTCTGGAGATTGTTACTCTCAAAATCTTGTTTATAGGCAAAGAGGAAGTACACTTACATATAAGTAAAGTCAATAATTTATTGTTATCATAATTGAAAAAGGGTCCAATTCTAATTGTTACAGAAAAAGAAGGAATAATAATGCAGTGAAAATTGCAGATAAATGCACTTCTAAGTTTCTACACCTTCCTGATGTTATGCACTGCTCCTCTGCTCTAAGGTTGGTGATTTCACACTAGTGTTTGTGGTGGGCTATTACGGTGAATTTTCAGCGTCTTGAGTCCTTTGCTGGGAGTAATGCGATGTTCATGTTGGTGGATTTGAAGTCCTCCCTACAGAATCCACTTTTTACACAGGTTACATCTGAATTTACTATCTACGATGATACATTAGATACGATTTCTTTGTTCTTTTTGTTACCCTTAAAACAGTTTTGTCCACCTCCAGATCTGTATTTCTTTAACTGACAGTGAGTTGTTTATAACCATGGGTTCTCCAGTGTCAAGCCTGTGTCTCCTTGTTCTGGTTTGAGCTAATGTAGAATCAGTTTTCTAACCCCAGCTAAGCCTCGTCTGAGAAACTTCATTTTCTGAAAGGTAACTGTATGGTTTTCAGACAGTTTCTCTCTAGAAGTGATAACACTGGGCACTGGGATGCAGAAAGGCCATTGTTTACACTTATTCCTATAGAAACCAAGTCCATCCTCAAGCTGGTGGAGTGCCATAAGTCAGAGGTGAAAAATGTCACACCTGGACAGACAGGACGGGTAATCCCAAACTGACCAACAGAGTATTTCATCCATATATATATATCATGCTCTGTATAAAACTGAGAGATCACGAGGGTCTCTTTTCTTCTGTGATGATCAATGTCCAGTGAGGGCCTCGTCTGTCTGTCTGATACTGGATCTGTGCGTTCCTGAATCCAGTTCCTGTGTCCAGCTTCCTTCTGCCACTGACCTCTTCCCCGACTTGCTCTGCAGCAATTTTGGTGACGTATGGTCATTGAGGGGTGGGGTACGATTTAATATATTTATATATATTTTATTATTTTCTTACTTTTATTTTTATTATTATTGCTATTACTATTTTTATTAAAGCTATTTTAGTTTATTTTCCAACACGCAAGTCTTTTTCCTCTCATTTCTTTAACTGACAGTGAGTTGTTATAGCCATGGGGTCTCCAGTGCCAAGCCTGTTTCTCCTATCCCGTGACTGCAGTCCAATGGTCCAAGGTGATCATGCCAGCATATGCAAGACCCACTGCTACTGATCAAGATAGATGTTTTGTACCTAGCTTAAGCATGTGAGGTGGGTTGACCTTGGCTGGCTGCCCATCCTCATCTGGACAAGAGAAAAAAATGGGATAAAGAAAAACTCGTGGGTTGAGATAAAGACAGGACCATGGGCAAATCAGACACAACTTGGGGAAGTCACTGAGAAGAACTGCTCCAGAGCTGGTCCGATCCACAGTGGATTGGCAAATCTTGGAGCACAGGGGGTTCTCCTGAGGCAAGAAAACACCAGGGCAGCAGAGAGACCCGCCAGGAGCCAGCGGTTCTTCCAGGAGACACTTGTGAGGCCTGGGCTTCGCCAGAGCAATTAATAACCACCCCACACCAATAAAATCATGCTAGGGAGTACTAGCGACTAGGAGTGCTGCAAACAGAGAGAACAAACGTAGCAGCTCATGCGGAAAGGCAAGCAGGAAGAGCTTAGTCACCCTACCATCTCAAGAGGTGAGTTCAATTGGTGATCATAACCCTCTCAGAAGGAGCTTAGCTATGGTATCCACCCAGCAGAAAGCTCTGTCCTCTGCACCTACCAAAAGGGATGTGGCAACTCTGAGAGAACTTCCACAAAAAACATGCAGCCATACAGATCTCAGGCTGCAGGGAGTGCCAGAGCCTCTCACTGATAAGAGTAGTGAGAACAGCTGTGTGCTCAGCATAGTGGCAGAGCTATGAAAGGAAGTAGAAATGTTAAGGAGCATCAGGGAGTCTGAGGAAGAGGCAGACTGGTGGAGCCCTGCTCTCCCCTACCTAAGACAGAAACAGGAAGAGCAACCAGAAAGAAGGACAAACATCTAGGGGATCCATAGCACCTCTGCTATGAGGACAGGCTGAGACAGTTGGGCTTATTCAGCCTGGAGAAGAGAAGGCTCTGGGAGGACCTAATAGTGGTCGTCCAAAAGACCACTACAAGAAAGTTGGAGAGGGACTTTCTACAAGGGTCAGTAGTGATAGGACAAGGGGGGATGGCTACAAACTGGAAGGAGGGAGATTTAGTTTAGACATTAGGAAGAAATTCTTCACAATGAGGGTGGTGAGACACTGGAACAAGTTGCTGTAAGATTCAGTCCAAAGAACAGTATTTGTCTCAACATTGCCATCAGAGACTTGGAGAGATACCAAGAACTCTACACTCTGAGAGAAAGAACTGTGTGGTACAAGTAGTACTGTGCTGATACCTGGGGCTGCTGTATAGCTGCTGTCCAGAAGATGGATTTCATCTGCTGCCAAACTTGCCCCACCTCCTCCCTGTTTCTAAAGCCAATGAAGAGGAGCATGCGTAGAGGTTCGCAGAGGGTCTTGAGGTCACCCAGCGGACATGAGAGGAAGATGATGTGAGGAAGTAAAAGACCCCCAATGTGAGGTGGCGCAGGCACAGATAAGTTTTGGCAAGTTAAGCGGGAACTTTTTTGGGCCTGCGCAGTTAAGTCTGGATTGCAAGATGAAGGCGGAGATTGGCCACAGTCCATGGGGGAGAGGAGGTGTGAGGTGCTGTTGCTTAGCATAAAAGATGACTCCTAACCAAACCTCAGTGAGATCTCCCCACCAAAGGATCACGGATCACGACGAGGACCTGGGATGCCTTAGACCCATGGTGATAGCTATAAACCTCTTTCCTCCCTTTTACTTTGCTTTTTCTTTCCCTTTTCTCCACTCCGTCTATCGTGTGCCGCTTTAAGGGCAAAATAATAAAGTTACACTGTTTGAATTATAACCCCTTGACGTATTGGTCACCTTAATTTTGCACTTCGAGATCACGGAAAACGAATCATAATGAGTCTACCGAATGGACCGTGACAGTTTCCCAGGGAGGTTGTGGATGCCCCCTCCCTGGAAGTGTTCAAGGCCAGGTTAGATGGGGTCTTGAGCAGCCTGATCCAGTGGAAGGTGTCCCTGCCCATGGCAGGGGGGTTGGAACTGGATGATTTTTAAGGTCCCTTCCAATCCAAACCATTCTATGATTTGATGATTACCTCTGGTTTTGGTTGTTCTGAGATTGTGCGATGGAACTGTTGAGAAGGGCTCCATTGTGGTGATGGACTTTGTGGTCATGAAGTACCTTCCCCTGCGCCAGTCTGTTATTGTGAAATACCCTCCATCTCCCCTCCCAGAAGAACTGTTTCTTCGTCTTCACTATCCTCCACTTTACAAACCAACTTACTTGTGCGTGTGTGTGTCTCTACCAGGAGAAACTTGTATTTCCTCATTTTCACAAGGGGAACCTCCTAAAAGGAGGTTGTAGTCGGGCAGGGGTTGGTCTCTTCTCTCAGGTGAGCAGTGACAGAACTAGAGGGCATGGACTCAAGCTTCGTCAGGGAAAGTTTAGACTTGATGTGAGGAAAAAGTTCTTCACTGAAAGGGTGATTGGCCATTGGAATGGGCTGCCCAGGGAGGGGGTGGAGTCGCTGACCCTGGAAGTGTTTAAGGGGAGATTGGATGAAGTACTGAGTGCCATGGTTTAGATGATGGGTTGGTGTTAGTGTTGGTGTTAGTGTTGGGTTATAGGTTGGACTTGATGATCTCAGAGGTCCTTTCCAACCTTATGATACTGTGATACTGTGATACTGTAGCCCAGGGCTGTCAAACTCACGGCCCACAGGCTGAATCCAGCCCCCCACCTTGTTTTAACCAGTCTGACACCTAGTTTCCAGGAACTGTGACCCATGGGAAATAGAAAACATTGGAGAAATTCATGAGGGACTGTATCCTGTGAGAGGTACCCCACATTGCTGGAACAGGAGAAATGTGTAAGGACTAAAGAGTGACAGAGATGAAGTGTTATGAACTGACTGCAACCCCCATTCCCTCTGCACTGTTGGGGGTAAGGGGGTAGAAGAGTTAGGAGTGAAGTTGAGCCTGGGAAGAAGGGAGGGGTGGAGGGAGGGCATTTTTACATTTGTTCTTATTTCTTGCTATTCTATTCTGGTTTTAAGTGGCAATAAATTAACTTAAACTTCTCCAAGTCGAGTCAGTTCTGCCCGTGACGGTTACTGGTGAGCAATCTTCCTGTCTTTATCTCAACCCATGAGCTCTTCATCATATTTTGTCCCCCTCTCCTGCTAAAGAGAGGCAGTTGTCACCTGACAGTCAAAACCCAGAGTCCAGTGTCTGGAACACTTGAGTTTTATCCTCAGGTTATCTGCTGTTCCATGTAGCTGTTGGGCAAACTTGACAAGAGTGCACTCCGTTGACACTTCCGAGTCATTGATAAAGATGTTCAACAGGACAGGTTCCAGGATAGACCCCTGCAGTACTCCACTTGTCTCTGGTCCATCAACCACTATCCTTTGAGTTCAATCATTCAACCAATCTTTCACTAGTCGTCCTCCTTGAACCCTTTCACTAAGCACAGAGGCCTGGGAGACCTTGCTAGTGAAGATGGACCATGAAGAGTATCTTACAGGTTATAATAAAAGATTCTTTTTTTACATATCTCCAGAGAAGGAGATACCACCTTAATTGTAGTTTCACAAGCATGAATACCAGGTGAAGCGGGACAAAGAGCTGCACTTTAAACAGCCTCCTTAGTTTAGAGATAAGAGAAATCCAGTTCCCTGCCTTCTCTTCTGTAGTTTTGGCCAGACTGGGGGGTGGGGGGTAACAAAGCAACTGAAACAAGAATTCCTCGCTCTTAGAATGATGTAAGCTCTTTATTTAATGATATAAAAGCCGGACCCTCCTGCAGCAATCTCTGGAGACACACCTCGTGGTCCTCTCTATTATCCAGGGACTGGCTCTGCAGAAGGGGCTCCCTGGTGATTGCGGGTCTGGATGATGAGAATAAAAGGGCAGTTAGTGATATATTTTTTTTGTTTCTTTTCACAACTGTTAAGCTCTTCTAATCTGATTTGAATGATGAAAAATGTAGCTCTTCTAATTGCTGTGCTTGTTCTCTTATGGTAATGATTAGGTGCATTGTCTTTAAAGTCAGTATCGTTAACTTGCTGTTAATTACTATTAATTTACCTTTCTTGTTTTAATAAGTTAAGTAAAACTTTATTTCACAGAGTATTCAAGAGTTTGGTCTTTTATGCTGATTGCACTCTGTAGTTCTTAAAGTGTGGTTACACAGCTACTCACTGTTTATGGAGTAAGATGATTGACTCATAGTCATATTTACATACCAATCAAAGGTGCCAGTTTCTTCCAGATTTGGCTTGAGTCAGACCCTGAACAGCACTGTGGCCAGGTGTGTGCATTACCATAGATTAGCCCTTGGCTACTGTGTTGTTATTTCTCTTCCCTGAAATCACCATGAGGCAGATGTAGCTATCACAACCATCAATGACCATCACAATCACCACTGGTGGTTATCACTTTATCTGGATTTATGGGAAAAGGTCAAGCTTGGTGTGCGAGGAGGGCAGCACACTGTCACAGAGACAAACACAAGCAGATACAGGGTCCTCAACTGGAGTCAGAGCAGGCTTGTAGGCTCCCCTGGTCTCTGGTATCACCTACTGTGGAGTGGGTAAAGTTCTTGGCTCCAGTATAGGACCAGTGTGTGCCCTGACTATCAGTTTCTGGGGAGAGTGCATTGAGTGAAGTTGTTAGCGGAGAGACGAACACATAACCACTTGGGAGAGGTTATATGTGGTGGTTAATTTCGAGGCCCCGGGAACCAGGGGTACGCACCCAAATCTGGTTCCAAAACCGTTACAGCGCAACCGCAATTTATTCCCTACATGTTATATAATCTAATGTATATTCAACAGGTTACAACTAATACATATGCATGTACAAATTACTTCATTGGCTACTTGTGATATCTTCGGCGCCAGCTTCCTTCTGTTTGCTTAGTTAACTCTGGTATGCAAGGTCAACTGCAGGCTCAGCCTTTATCTCAACTGCAGGTGCAGGCTTAGCTTGGATAAGTTTTGGGTACTTCTAACAAATACAGTTCTTATAAGAAAAGAAAAACTTTTCGCCTAAATAACCGCTACTTCTAACAATCACTAACACACTTAGCCCAATATGATCAAATTTAAAACCATTATTTCTGTTTATAAAATCATTGAATTTATACTTGATTAATAACAGACTAATATAATAGACTAATAAAATCTTACACTTTTCCAACAAAGTGAGAGTCTCAGTGCCGGAAGCTAGAGTGGGACCGCAGGTAACAAGTCTGGGTGCCTGGGTGCCAAGTGGGGAGGGGAAAGTATCTAAATCTTCCTCAAACCTTGGGGGGGAAGTGTATGTGTGTAATTCACTAGTAAACTTCAAGCTGGACTAGCCAGTGAATAGAAGGCCTTGGGTTCAGGCAGGAATATTAGGCAAGTCTGTGCTGGCATTTGGAAGGAACTTGTGAGTGCAGACTGCCTGTGAGATGAATGTGTGAGTGCATGCATCTATTTGCTAGCAAGCATCAAGCTGGACTAGCTGGTAAATGGCTCATGGAACAGGCAAGAGGACCAAGGATTCGAGCATGGATGTTGGGCAGAAAGAGGATCCATGTCAGTACTTGAGGGATCCGCAAATGTGTGTGTGCTTGTGAATCTAGAGTGAGGGCATGTGTGCTTTCATTAGTGACCTTCAATCTCTACCAGTCAAAGAGAAGGAAGAGGACTTGGCTGTCTATATTTATGTTTTATGAGTCTTATATGTCACTGCTGCTGAAGGCAGCTCCTTGTCTGGGGCAGTCTGCGTAGTTGGCTGCATCACTGTCCTCTGTTGGAGAATGGTTGTGGGAGCGTGGACATGGTTCAAAGGAGGAGCTCTGTGAATCGGCCCTGACAAAAATCAACTGAGCTGGGCTGTGATAAAAAGTACAGAGGATTTTGCTGAGTCACGCTACAAGGAGGGAGGCAGTGAGAAAATCCCCAAGAGAAGGTCAAGAAGACCTTGTGACTGTACAGATAAACAACTTAAGGAAGTAGGCCAGAATGAGACCCAGACCCGAGCATATAGCAGTAACTGCAAGTAGGAGGAGCATGATAATGTAACCTTTAGAGCTAAGCTAATGATCGTAAGACAAGTGTATGTAAGAGCCAATGATTGTTAGACAAGTAGACATGAGTTAAGTAGACATGAGTTATGGTATAGACGTGAATGAGCTTTGCAATAAAGTAGAACTTGCTTTACCACTCATATTGAGTCGACTGCATGATTCTCCTCGTTCGTCGCAGTCCTCTTTTTTTATATTGTGTGCATGTCTCTAGGATACACACTCAGCTTCACTACTGGTTGAACTTGTCTGTGTTTCAAACCACAGACGAATTGTTCCTTTTATTTTCTCTTAAATGCTGTTTTCGAGGCATGGTTTGAGATGAAGTGGTTGAAACTAATTCAAAAGGACCAAAACAAGGTCACTTTTTTTTATTGGCACCTACTAAAACATTCTTTGCACAAGCACGTTAAAGAGGTCAAGTGCCCTCCTGGAACTATGGCATGACAACTTGTGTAGCACAGAGTTCCTCCTAAAGGAACACCCAGTGGGCGTAAATGGGCGTGATCAGCCAGCATCAACTGCATAAAGGGGGAAGCTTCCCTATTTTGAATGACTGTTCACATCTTTTCTGGGATTTTTGGTGTCATATTTAATTGTCGGATTCCTTGGAAAGGTGAAAGTATATTTTTTCTACTAATTCTCTGTTTCTTCTTTTTAATCTGCCTCTCTTTTCCCCAATCTCTCTCTGTCTCTGCATTTCGATTTTGTCACGTTATTGCTTTATCCAGTTTATATATGTGTACATCTTTGCCTTCGCCACAAATTGATAGTTACTTTACTATAATAGATAACTGAATGTTTACAAACTGCCTTAGAATTAATGAATTAGTTCAAATTAACCATATAGGGTTGCTATCACTTTAATTCACTTCACAGAACTCCATTTTAAGGAATCATGGTGTAAAGATCGACTTCTTTACTTGTTGTGTCTTAAACATGGAGTGCAGGGCTGTGTGCGTCTGAGGGACTTCTCTGTGGCTCCTGGTCAAAAGTGAGAGGGGGAGGTGTAGGAGCAGGCACCACTCACCCTTCCTCTCCCCTGCTGATGAGCTCACTATCCTGGGCAGCTACCACAGAGGAGTGGGAGGAGGGTTCACCCAGAGGTTATTCTGGCAAGGGTCTGTTGAACTGCCAGTGACCCTGGAGCCCCCAGCTCCAATTCCAGAACCTTCCCGAAGGAGCTTCTGCACATGCTCCGATTTGAGAACTTTCACAGCAAGACCACCCCTTACATGCTAATGGGGCACGAAATTGCCTTTTAAATAAAGCCTGTCAAGAGGGCATGGCACGTGCACTCACCACCCCATGGAAGCAGTCTGAGGAAGGACTACTCAGCTGGCCTGAAGAAGAACTACTGGACCACGTGTTCCTGAAGAATTGCTGCTGGAGAAGTTGCTGGCGGATGGACCACATTTTCCTGAGGAACTGCTGAGCCCTATTGGAGTGGTGATAATTTTTCTTTTTCCCTGCTACTTTTTTCTCTCTCTTTCTCTGATGTATCTTACTGTACCTTCTTTTTCCTTGGCACTATGGTATATTGAATCCGAGTTGTGTTGCAATTTGTTTAGCAACCTTGACTGTGCTCAGGGTATCAGATTGGAATCTGAACAGATTGAGATCTGCTTTTGAAACTTTGAGAAGTTGTGATTCAGAGTGCACCAAGTACCTGGTTTGTTATTTTGGCTGTGCCCAAAATAAACAGTGCTTTGAATTTACCCTGGGAGATTTGTCAATATCCAATTTGCCACACAGATACCAAAAAGAAGACCCTTGCTCTTCTACTGTACAGGTCGGAGGGGGAAACACTGCTGGTGTCGGGAGTGGGTCCTAACACGTGGGAAAGCAGCAGCCACATGCAGCAGCCACATCCATCAGCCTGGGACAGACACCCCAGGTTGGGTTCCAGCGGCCAGACAGGAGGAAACCTCAGGCCCTGGAGCTGCTGGAGGTAGCAGCTGCTTATAGCATCCCTCAAAACACTTTGCTTGTTTCTGTGCTCTCTCTGAATGAAGCTTTGAACTATATCATCTTAAGGTATAGATATCATCATGTCAGCAGGAATTTCAATCTGGAAATTAGCCCCCACTTTATCCCTACATCATCTTGCTTTTAAGAACACTTTGACAATGGAAAAGGACCTTAACTAAGTTACAAACATTCCCTTAATTCACTTTCAGCTCACTCTTTACTGTCAAATATATATAAAGCAGGTTTGGTTCAAATTTCTATCTGGAACTGGATCTAACTAGGACTAAGCACAGATTGCAGAAGTGAGCCAAATGGGCATTACGACAGTGCTGAAAACAATGTACTGCATCAGTGTCTTGGCCTTCTGAGATGGCCGCTCAAATAATTAGACTGATGCTGGAGGCTCACAGTTTGCCCTTTGGCATGTTCCAACAGAGTTGTTAGGGATGTGACTTCTGCTAGATAAAGCACAATTAGGCAGGTGTCATGGTCCATTTCTATCTCAAATTCACAGGACAACATACTCTATAAATTAAACTTTAATTTATGAGCTCATTAGAAAAAAACCCAAACGTATCAAAGGCTCAATCCCCTTTGTATACAGGCTAGGCTAACATGTGACTTCACAAATTCATTACTTCATTAATTCAGGAAATCCCTAACTCACAAGTTCTCTAACTCACACACCTATGAACAGAATAGTTACCTAGCCAATGGTGAGTACGCTCACTCTCCCTCCTATGTCATGGTGTGGGCATCCCTTATATCACACCAGGAAGCACAAGAACCTCAACAGTTCGGCTGCTGTTAGATCCACTTCTAAACCTTATTGGGTAAGCTGACATGGTTATACCTTCCAGCTTGTAAGTTTGGTCTATGACACTTCCATAAGTTAGTGGATTTTGAAGAAACTGCCAGATAGTTGCTTTGCAAAAATGAAGATGATGGCTGCAGGAGACAGCAAGCTGTCAACATGGCAAGATAAGTGATAAACATGGATATACACGCAAACTAATAAGAAAATGAATAAAGCAGAACATAATGATACATTGATCAAAGGATGTAACATAAGATGCAATATGCCAGTTACAGATGGTGCATATTCCATAAAAATATCATACCAATGATGTCTGGCAGTTTGTTCAATTTCTGTTGCAATTCTGACAGTCCAGCCAGTATCATGTTTGATAGTGATAGTCACTTGGTTTTGATATATAATAGCGTTTTCATATTTGCTGATTAAAGTTTCCAGTTCTTCAGTTTGAGAATATACTGTATCCCATATTGGTCTGAAGAGTTGTATGCGATTATTCCACCAGCATCAAAGTGAGGTTAGCTTCACGGTTTCTATAAAGCCATTGTAGTGGATTGACTTCTGGATTTTTCAGATCTTCCTTAAAAAAAGGAACATTTTTCAGATCTTCCTTTTTTCTTAAAAAGGGGGAAGCTTTGGGAAAGGGGCTTAAACTGGGCATTAGAGAGCTTGGGAAAGATAGCTAAAACCAGCTCAGCCATCTATAAGTCTCTAATGCCGTAACATTGCACTAGCATTCTTGGGCTTTATTCCTATTGTTCCAGAGAACATCATAAAGAGAAACCACACATATACAATCAGGTTTTCTGTTCTGTCAAACTGTACAAATATCATAGAATCATAGAATGCCAGGTTGGAAGGGACCTCAAGGATGATCCGGTCCAAACTTTTTAGGTGATACATAGATTAAATGAGATGGCCAAGCACCCTGTTCAGTTGAACTTTAAAAGTGTCCAGTGCAGAGGAATCCACCACTTCCCTAGAGAGATTATTCCAATGTTTAACTGTTCTCATGGTGAAAAATTTTCTTCTGGAATCCAATCGGGATCTCCCCAGAAGTAAGTCATACCCATTACTCCTTGTGTTTTCCATGAAACTCATTGTAAAAAGGCAGTCTCCATCCTCTGGGTAGGCACCCTTTATGTACTGGTACACGGTAATAAGGTCTCCCCTAAGCCTGCTCCTCCTGTTTCTTATCTAGAAACAAAATGAGCAAAATGTTCCAAAGATGTTCTTTAGCTTCCCCCATAATCTGAATTCCAAAAATCCCTTTAAAAATCTAGCATTTTGTCTTCCATTTCACAGGCTTGTATCTGCAAGTTAGTAAACAGTAATAAAAAAAAAATCATTATTTTCCTAATGCAATAATACTCTATAGTTAGCTCAAAATTAGGTTTAATTCAAAAGGACTGATAATGTGACAAAATAAAACAAAAAAGGAATAACTGAAGATAAAAATATCCCTGGTTTGTGCCATGTAAGTATGGGTGTAAGAGGCAACTAAACATTTCATAGAATCTTAGAATCTTCCAGATAAAAAAGACCTTTGAGATCATCGAGTCCAACCGCACCCATCATCCGCTAAACCATGTCCCTCAAAAACTCATCTGTCCGTTTTTTAAACACCTTCAGGAACCACCTCCCTGGGCAGCTTGTTCCAGTGTCTGACCACCCTTTCAGTAAAGAAATTCTTCCTAATATCCAGTCTGAACCTCCCCTGGTGCAAATTATGGCCATTTCCCCTTGTCCTATCACCTGTCACTTGAGAGAAGAGATCAACACTCGCTCTGTTACAGCCTCCTTTCAGGCAGCCGTAGACAGTGATGAGGTCTCCCCTCAGCCTCCTCTTCTCCAAGCTAAACAACCCCAGTTCCCTCAACTGTTCCTCATAAGACTTGTTCTCCAGCCCCTTCACCAGCCTCGTCGCCATTCTCTGGATGCGCTCCAGCACCTCAATGTCCTTCTTAGAATCATAGAATCATAGAATTATCTGGGTTGAAAGAGACCTCCAAGATCATCAATTCCAACCCTTAATCCAACACTATCATGATTATTAGATCATGGCACTAAGTGCCATGTCCAGTCTTACTTTAAAAACCTCCAG
Organism: Tapera naevia; assembly: GCA_033556795.1. NCBI lineage: Eukaryota > Metazoa > Chordata > Aves > Cuculiformes > Neomorphidae > Tapera > Tapera naevia. The sequence goes on along the minus strand of JAUMJJ010000537.1, from coordinate 255,435 downwards.
GGATGGTGACTCCACCCCCTCTCTGGGCAGGCCATTCCAATGCCGGATTACTCGCTCTGTGAAGAACTTTTTTTCTGATATCCAGCCTAAACCTTCCCTGGCAGAGTCTAAGCTCGTGCCCTCTTGTTCTGGTTGCTTGGGAGAAGAATTCAACCCCTATAACAAGCGAGGAGAACCATGCAATAGACTCAATGTGATAAAGCAAGTTCTGGTTTATTGCGAAGCTCATTCACCACTATACCATAACCCATGTCTACTTAAGTTATGTCTACTTGTCTAACAATCATTGGCTTGTCTAACAGTCATTTTCCCCTTACATATACTTGTCTTATAATCTTTAGTTCGGCTCCAAAAGCCCTATAATCATTAACTTAACCCTAAAAGTTATACCATCATGCCCCTCTTCAAAGCTCTAAGGTTACATTAGAATGTTCCTCCTACTTGCTCCTACTGCTATATGCTCGGGTCCAGGTCTCATCCTAGCCTACTTCCTTGTTTATCAGTTACAAGACATTCTTGACCTTATCTTGGGATTTTCTCATTGACGCCCTCCTTGTCAGTGTGACTTGGCAAAGTCCTCAGTACTTTTTCATCACAGCCCAACTCAGCAGATTTTTTTCAGGGCCGATTCACAGAGCTCCTCCTTTAAGCCATGTCCACGCTCCCACGGCCATTCTGCAACAGACCCCCACCTGTCTACAACCTCCTTTCAGACAGTTGTAGAGAGCAATGAGGTCACCCCTGAGCCTCCTCTTCTCCAGGCTAAACAACCCCAGCTCCCTCAGCCTCTCTTCCTAGGACTTGTGCTCAGGTCCCTTCACCAGTTTTGTTGCTCTTCTCTGGACCCGCTCCAGCACCTCAATATCTTTCTTGAACTGGGGGGCCCAGAACTGAACACAAGACTCAAGGTGTGGCCTCACCAATGCCGAGTACAGGGGAAGGATCACTTCCCTCACCCTGCTGGCCACACCATTCTTGATGCAGGCCAGGATGCCATTGGCCTTCTTGGCCACCTGGGCACACTGCTGGCTCACGTTTAGCCTCCTGTCAATCAGTACTCTCAGGTCCCTTTCTGCCTGACTGCTCTCCAGCCACTCTGTCCCCAGCCTGTAGCGCTGCATGGGCTTGTTGTGGCCAAAGTGCAGGACCCGGCACTTGGCCTTGTTGAACTTCATCCCGTTGGACTCAGCCCATCTCTCCAGCCTGTCAAGGTCCCTCTGCAGAGCCCTCCGGCCTTCCGGCAGGTCGACAGTCCTGCCCAACTTGGTGTCATTCCGCAAATGTGCTCATGATGGACTCAATCCCTTCATCTAAATCATCAATGAAGATGTTAAACAGAACTGGACCCAACACTGATCCCTGGGGGACACCACTGGTGACCGGCCACCAGCTGGACACAGCCCCATTCACCAGCACTCTCTGGGCCCGGCCATCCAGCCAGTTCTTAACCCAGCTGAGAGTGCACCTGTCCAAGCCACGGGCTGCCAGTTTATCCAGGAGTATGCCATGGGAGACAGTGTCAAAGGCTTTGCTCAAGTCCAGATAGACTACATCCACAGGCTTCCCTTCATCCACCAGGCGGGTTACCCAATCATAAAAGGAAATCAGGTTGGTCAGACAGGACCTGCCCCTCACAAAGTCGTGCTGGTTGGGTCAGATCCCATGTCCATCCTGAAGGTGCTGTGTGATTGCACTCAGGATGACCTGTTCCATAACCTTGCCAGGCACTGAGGTCAGGCTGACAGGCCTATAGTTGCCCGGGTCCGCCTTGCAGCCCTTTTTGTGGATTGGCGTGACATTTGCCAACTTCCGATCATCTGGGACCTCCCCAGAGAGCCAGGACTGTTGGTAGATGATGGAGAGTGGCTCGGCAAGCTCTTCTGCCAACTCCCTCATCACCCTAGGATGGAATCCATCAGGTCCCATAGATTTGTGTGGATCCAGGTGGCTCAGTAATTCATAGATTGTTTCCTCCTGGAACACAGGGGAGCCATTTGGTTTCCTGTCTCTATCTTTGAGGCCATTTATTGTGAGGGCCTCCTCTCCTACTGGTGAAGACTGAGGCAAAGTAGGTGTTGAGTACCTCAGCCTTCTCCTCATCCCTGGTAACTATGTTTCCCCCCCTATACTGAGGGGCCCAGAACTGAACCCAGTACTCAAGGTGCAGTCTCACCAGTGCCAAGGACAGGGGCACAATCACTGCCCTGGTCCTGCTGGCCACACTGTTTTTGATACAGGCCAAGATGCCATTGGCCCTCTTGGCCACCTGGGCCACTGCTGGCTATTGTTCATCTGGCTGTCAACCAACACCCCCAGGTCCTTCTCCTCCAGGCAGCTCTCCAGCCACTCTTCCCCAAGTCTGTAACGCTGCATGGGGTTGATGTGCCCCAAGTGTAGGACTCAGCATTTGGCCTTGTTGAACCTCACCCTATTGGTCTCAGCCCATCGATCCAGCCTGTCCAGTTCCCTCTGCAGAGCCTCCCTTCCTTCAAGCAGATCAACACTGCTACCCAGCTTGGTGTCATCAGTGCTAAGGGTGCACTCAATCCCTTCATCCAGATCATTAATAAAGATATTGAACAGGACTGGACCCAGCACTGAACCCTGGGGAACACCACTCGTGACCAGCCTCCAACTGGATTTAACTCCATTTACCACCACCCTCTGGGCCCGGCCATCCAGCCAGTTTTTCACCCAGCAGAGGCTGTGCCTGTCCAGGTCAATGGAAGCCAGTTTCTTAATCAGAATACTGTGAGAAACAGTGTCAAAGTCTTTACAAAAGTCCAGGTACACCACATCCACAGTCTTTCCCTAGTCCATTAACTGGGTAACCTTGTCATAGAAGGAGATCAGGTTGGTCTGGCAGGACCTGCCTTTCATAAACCCATGTTGACTGGGCCTGATCACCTGGCTGTCCTGCATGTGCTGTGTGATAGCATTCAATATGATCTGCTCCATGACCTTCCCTAGTACCGAGGGTACCATGGTACTAAATGTTAGAGAGAGAAACTAAAATAAATCCACGTAAAGCAATTATATAGGAAATACACATAGGACTTATGTTAAGAATCAGTGAAAAAGAACACTAGCTAAGGGGTTATTAACAACTAGATAGTTGCACCGTATCAGGGTTTTTTCTTTAAAATTAATTCAAAAATAGGTTAAAAATCCACAGCAGATACATTCTGTCATTGTTTTTCTAGATAGCATCTTTATTAGTTAACAGAAAGACACTATGTTCATAAAGTAGCATGTACATTTTTTGTAAGATGAGGTGCACTTCTTAACACTGTATTAGCTAGGGTTAATAGACTATTTTACAACAGTAAACTATTAATAAGCTATTTTAGAACATCTACTGAGATAATACAACTTGATACAGAAACTGAATGACAACAGGATCAACAACATGGTATGGTTGGATCGCCTTAATTAAGAAAACATACCCAGGTTGATGGTTCTTATTCCTATGGAACTATACATTAAAGACTTCTTTATCTCTTCAGAAACAGATGTGTTAGACAGTAAGATAAACACACAACATTGTGTGCTCTAAATATGCACAGCTCCTTTGAGTTTACTGAAAACTTAGTGGTTTCTATACCAACAGGTTAAATGCTATAAGTAGTATGAGCTGGAAATAAAACTAAAATACACTTGCAATCAGATTGGTTTGTGACAATGGCAGCTAATCACACGGAAGGATTTTAAATAGTACCAATTACTCCTTCAACCTCTACTATTAACTACTAATCACACCTTGGAGACAGTTTTAAAGGATCTCTAATGTCTCTGTTGTGTCACTCACTGGCCTATTAATATAAAAGGCACTTAGGAACATTACAAGTACTGCAGCATTGCAGATAACCACTTCCAATAAAAAGATATAAATACCCTTCATAACAAACAACCACATGGCAATTTACATCATTTTTTTCTCCCTTTGGATACGTTCATTTCCATATTATAAAATGGGAGGGAAGAAAGACTGAGGAAGAGAAAGCGCGAGGCTTCTTCCCTCCCCCTCAATCAATACCAGAGCCCAATGGAGCAGTCCCAGCCTGGATGCTGCAAGGAGGAAGGAGGTGTGATAAAAAAAAAAATCAAGGCTCAGACCGTAAACAGTCCAGCAATTTCAATTTATTAAGCGAATAAAGGCAAGCAAACAGCGCTGGGAGCGCGGGGAGTCTGCGCTCCACCAACACGCACACCATACAGTTCTTCCATTCGGTTTATATTTACTATACTAATACGTATTCCTGGCTATTTCCGAGAAAAGGTTGGTTTATGTAAAAGGATTCCTAGAATAGGTGTATTTTCTATGACACATGCTCTCTTCATCACTTGGGGTCTTATCTGCTCCCATCTGGTGGTCGTTGGGTGACGTTAGCAACCCTCCTCAGCTTGTCCTCCAGACAAACTTAGGTTCTGCCCATGCGCTCTTGATATCTTCTTGTGCAGCACTATGCGGTTATCAGCAAAACTGGGTTGAACTCGTTTATTGAGAAATACACCAAGTGTCTTTCACAAGATATAAAAATTATGCACAGTTGCTTAAGCTTACAGTTATACAAAAAAGGTTATATTTCATCATCTTACTCCAATATTGTCCCATATTTACACAAATCAGATGTACACATCTCACAATTCCCCATCTTTTTCTTTATAGTAGTGATTCATGTTTTAGTTTCCAATCTAATCAATACTTGCTGTATTGGAATTAGTTTTGGGTCACTTTTTGTTTTCACTATCATCGAGGAATGAGTCTTCTCCTTTTTCTGAACCTATTGGTACTGCAGATATTTGCATTCCTTGTACAACTGAATGTATGAGTGTAATAAAAAATGGTATTAAAGATGGAATTATTAACAATCCTGCAAATATTCCCAATACAACCACCCCAATTTTAGCAAGCCAATTACCACCCAAAAAGTTTCCCCCTAATCCTCCCATGTCATTTCCATTCCAAGTTTGAACTGGGACATGTGCCATTTTCTTCATTTCTTTAACAAGTTCATTTACAGCTTTTCCCTCATTATCAATTTCTAAACAACAGTTGCTAAGGTTAAATTTTCCACATACACCTTCTTCCTGTGCTAATAAGTAATCTAAAGCTAAACAATTTTGGTACAGAGCGGTTCTCATCTTCAATTAACCCTAATGCATCTCCAGTCTTATTTACAACTATTTCTACTACAGCTTGTAGTCTTATAATTCTATTAAGCATATATATTGGAGTCCTATAACAATTACATATTTCTGGATATCATAGTCTTCAACTATATTATTTCCTAGAGGCATCCCTTGGAAATAAGGCATGCCATATAACATTTCATATGGCGATAATCCAGTCTCGCTGTGTGGTTTTGTTCTTATGTTTAAAAGTGCCAATGGTAAACATTTTGTCCAAGGCATCTGTATTTCAATCATTAATTTTGCCAATTGCTGTTTTATTGTTTGGTTCATTCTTTCTACTCTTCCTGAACTTTGTGGATGCCACGGCGTGTGATATTCCCATTGGATGCCTAATGATTGACATAATAATTTTATTATTTTGGGGGTAAAATGTGTACCTTGATCAGAATCAATGTACTGGATTATTCCATGTCTAGGTATCAGGTGTTCTAATATCTTCGCTACCATTTGTGCTGTGGCCGTGCCACAGGGTAAGCTTCTACCCATTGTGTCAAATGATCTACTATTACTAATAAATATTTTCTCCTCCCCACCTTAGGTAATTCAGTAAAATCGACTTGTATTCTCTCAAAAGGTCAGTAAATCGTTTTTCTTCCTCCTGTTGCTACTTGCCGAAACACTTTCTTATTTATCTTTTGGCAAGTTAAGCAACCCTGGGTAATTTGTTTAGTTATTTCAAAAATTCCAATGCAACCAAACTGTTTAAGAAAATGGTCACTCAAGGCTTTTGTACCCCAATGAGTTTGAGTATGTAAGTGTTTCAAAATTTGTCTAGCGCATGCTTTTGGCAGTATTTCTATGCCATCGGGCAGTGTCCATTTCCCTTGTTCAAATTTTGCCCCTATTTTCTCAAGTTTTGATAATTCTTCAGGGGTGAATTTCTTTTCCTTTTCTTTTTGTTTTTCTTCATTTACCTCTTTCTTTTCTTGTATCATATTTATTTTAATGACTTGAGTTCTCAGAGCTGCATCTTGTGCTTCTTTATCTGCTAAATTATTCCCTCTAGTCAGATAATCTAGTCCCTTTTGATGGCCCCTAAGATGTACTACTGCTATTTCTTCTGGTCCTCTTAATGCTCTCAAAATTTTTACTATTAATTCTTGATGTACAAGATTCTTCCCCTGAGAAGCCTCTTTCTTCCCATGTTTCCCTAAAAGTATGGACCACTCCATATGCATATTTAGAATCTGTGAATATAGTTCCGCTTTTTCCCTTTAACAACTCTGGGGCTCTGTATAACGCATATAATTCACAAGCCTGTGCTGACCATGATGGACTTAAAGGTCCTGATTCTACAGGCTTCAGTTCCTTTTTAATTATCGCATATCCCAACTTTCCTTTTTCCTCCATTTTGGGAGGATCCATCCACAAATAAGTTTTCTCCCTTTTCTAGCTCAGTGTCCTTTAAGTCTGGTCTTACTTTGGTCTGGACCTCAATTACTTCTAAACAACTGTGTTGTAATTCTCCTACTGGTTTTCCAAACAAAAACTGTGCTGGACTCTGTGCAGAGGTGACTTTTAATTCTAAATTAGGAGAATCAATCAATATGGTTCCATATTTCAAAATTCTACTATCTGTTAACCATTTCTCAGCTTTTTGTTGTAAAACACTTCTAACATTATGTGGAGTATATACTTTCAAAGAAGCACTAAAAGTGATTTTTCTAGCTTCCTCTATTAATAACGTGGTGGCAACTAACGCCTGTAGGCAGGCAGGCCATTCTCCACTTACTGGATCTAGTAGCTTAGAACAGTACCCCACAGGTTTCTTGATTCCTGCCCGATCTTGGGTAAGAACTCCATATGCTGTTTGATTAGATGTATTTACATAGCGATAAAAAGGTTTTTCTAAATCAGGGAGACTCAAGACAGGCACTTGTATCAGTGCTCTTTTTATCTCTTCAAATTTCTGATCATCTCCTACAGACCACTTAAGTTGGTTATTAGTTAATTTTTCATATAAAAAATTTACTTTCTCACTATAGCCCTCAAGCCATGGTCTACAATATCCTAATAATCCTAATACTTGCCAAATTTCTTTCTTAGTTTGTGGTGGTCTTAAGGCTAAAATCCCAGATACCCTGTCAGGGTCTAGCTTCTTCCTTCCCTTACTCAGCCAGTGTCCTAAATATTTTACCTCTTGTTCCACAAACTGTAACTTCTATTGGGACACCTTTAATCCCTTTTCTCCCAAAAAATTTAACAATATAATCGTGGCTTCTTGGGTTTCTTCTTCAGTTTCTCTTGCTACTAATAAATCGTCCACATATTGCAATAATTTTACCTCTTTAGGTAATGTAAAATTTTGTAAGATTTTCTCTAAGGTTTGTCCAAATAAATTTGGTGACTCTGTAAATCCCTGTGGTAGCACAGTCTCTCTCAATTTATGTTTTCGACCCGTTTCAGGGTCCTCCCATTCAAAGGCAAAATAATTTCTGGATCCCTCATCCAGAGGGCAGACCCAGAAAGCATCTTTTAAATCTATTACACTATACCAGGTATATTTGGGAGATATGTGACTTAGCAAAGTATAAGGGTTAGCTACCACAGGGAATTTGGTGATTGTTCGCTAATTTACAGCCCTCAGATGTTGCACCATCCTGTACGACCCATCCGGTTTCTTTACAGGTAGTATGGGCATATTGTGAGGTAACATGCATGGTTCTAAAGTCCCTTTCTCTAACAGCCTACTGGTTTTAATCCCTTTCGACCCTTCATTGGTATAGGGTACTGCTTAATCTAATTGGACGATGTGGATCTGTTATTTGAACACTTATGGGATCCATTTCTATCTTCCCAGTTTCTGGGGTATCCCAGATGTAACAGAAGATCTTAATAAGCACACAGAACAAATTCAGGCTGTTGCCCGACAAGCTTGGGATCTTAGAAAGGATGCAGAGAACAATCGGCTGAATAAATTTTTAAGCCATACAGGTGGAATATCACTGACTGGGTGGCTTGCTTCCTTGTTACAAACTTTAGTGTTAATCACTGTCATAACAGGCAGGGATCATCTTTTTAGTATTATGTAAAACACATAGTTTTGAAAAGGATCATATTTCCAGAATAGAGTTAGGTAAACAATGTTCGTATTATTCTGCTTTACCTGTATCTGGTGAGAAGAAGGGTGATGTGGGCCTCTAGATGAGAATCAAAGGTCCAACAAGAAATAGGGTGTAGATAAGAGAGAACGCTCTCTTCTTCTTCCGGCAAGGCTGGGGAGCAGAAGGTCCCTGCATTGGTCCTGTCTGCTGCTGAGCCTGCGGAAATTTTTTTAACAGGTCGGATTTGGCCATCCAGCTCTCCATGGGGGAGGTGGTGGTGTAAGATTTCATTGGTTTTTTACTTTGTTAGTTACTGGGTGTTATAGTTGTGCATGCCTGTTTTGTTTTAGTTAATTTTTTATCCTTTTTCCCATTTCCCTTCCTCTCTTCCCTTGCTGCCTTGCATATCCTTGCTGTGTAGTTGTTTGTATTTAGAAAACACATAAATACATATATTTACTGTGATTTTGGTTTCTTCCATAGTTTTTTTTTCCTTTGAAAAGGGGGAAGCTTTGGGAAAAGGGCTTAAACTGAGCCTTGGAGAGCTTGTGAAAGCTAGCTCAAACCGGCTCAGATGAGAATGAAAAGATCCAAAAGAAAATGAGGGATTTGATGCAAGAAGTAGTTACTATTGCAGAGGTGGAATACTCTGGTTTAAGTAAAGTAGAATCAGTTTTTTAACTTCAGGTAAGTCTCATTTAAGTAGCTGCATTTTTTGAAAGTTAGAGACAGAATGTATGATAGCATGTTTTTTTATAGCATATTTTTCAAACAGTGTTTTTCTAGATACTGTTCTCTTGAGAAATGATAGCATCTTGTGTTAAGTAGGATATGTGCTGAACAGATGTGTCTTCTGTAATCATCTCCATTTGTTTATAGTCTCTGTCTAAAGAATGTAAGGTCGTACAGAGAACTGGTACCAATTATCAGAGATTTGGCTGTTGTGAAGTTTATAATAACATTAAAATGAGTCCTTGGAAAGTAACAGAATATGCATGAGACTTCTGGGAAATGTTATACATATGCATATAGACGGGACTTATATTCTGTAACCAGCTCTCATCTAGTTACTCATGATTGTTGAAATCATTCCCTCACGTGTCTGTCACCAAAATATAGGTTGCTTGCTTTCTAAAACTCCAAAACAAGTCTTACAGAGTTTATTTGCTGGCATTTTCAGTATCACCTTTAGTTTCTTGAAAAGCTGCCATGCTAATGGGTTACTAGAAGTTTAATTATCCAGTTCTGTGAAAGATAGTAAAAAACGTTTCTACAAATATATTAACAACAAAAGGAGGGCCAAGGAGAATCTCCATCTTTACTGGATGCAGGGTGACCAATAGTGACAAAGGATGAGGATAAGGCTGAGGTCCTTCGTGCCTTCTTTGCCTCAATCTTTAATAACAAGGTCAGCTGTTCTCCAGCCCCCTGAGTCAGAAGACAGGGATGGGGAGCAGAACAAAGCTCCAACAATCCAGGAGTAAATGGTTAGAGACCAGCTTGGCCAATTAGACATTCACAAGTCTATGGGGCCAGAAGAGATCCACCCAAGGGCATGGAGGGAGCTCTTGAAGGTGCTCATCAAACCCCTTTCCCTCATCTACCAGCAGTCCTGGCTGACTGGGGAGGTTCCACTTGACTGGAGACTGGCAAATGTTACATCCATTTACAAGAAGGGTCGTATGGAGGATCCAGGGAACTACAGGCCTGTCAGTCTGACCTCGGTACCGGGGAAGGCCACAGAGCAGATCATATTGAGTGCTATCACACAGCACACACAGGACAACCAGGGGATCAGGCCCAGTCAACATGGGTTTAGGAAAGGCAGGTCCTGCCAGACCAATCTGATCTCCTTCTATGATAAGGCTACCTGTGGACGAGGGAAAGGCTGTGGATGTAGTTGACCTGGACTTTGGTAAAGCCTTTGACAGTTTCTCACAGTATTCTGATTGAGAAACTGGATGCCATTGGCCTGGATGGGCACACCCTCTGCTGAGTGAAAAACTGGCTGGATGGCCAGGCCCAGAGGGTGGTGGGGAATGGAGTTAAATCCAGTTGGAGGCCAGTCAGGAGTGGTGTTCCCCAGGGTTCAGTGCTGGGTCCAGTCCTCTTGAATATCTTTATCAATAATCTGGATGAAGGGATTGAGTGCACCCTTAGCACTGATGACACCAAGCTGGGTAGCAGTGTTGATCTGCTTGAAGGAAGGGAGGCTCTGCAGAGGGAACTGGACAGGCTGGATCAATGGGCTGAGACCAATAGGATGAAGTTCAACAAGACCAAGTGCCAAGTCCTGCACTTGGGACACAACAACCCCATGCAACGCTGCAGACTTGGGGAAGAGTGGCTGGAGAGCTGCCTGGAGGAGAAGGACCTGGGGGTGTTGGTTGACAGCTGGCTGAATATGAGCCAGCAGTGTGCCCAGGTGGCTAAGAAGGCCAATGGCATCTTGGCCTGTATCAAAAACAGTGTGGCCAGCAGGACCAGGGCAGTGATTGTGCTCCTGTCCTTGGCACTGGTGAGGCCACACCTTGAGTACTGTGTTCAGTTCTGGGTCTCTCACTGCAAGAAGGACACTGAGGTGCTGGAGCGCATCCAGAGAAGAGCAATGAGGCTGGTGAAGGGGCTGGAGAACAAGTGCTATGAAGAGCAGCTGAGGGAACTGGGGTTGTTTAGCCTAGAGAGGAGGAGGCTGAGGGGAGACCTCATCACCGTCTACAACTGCCTGAAAGGAGGTTGCAGCGAGGTGGGTACTGGGCTCTTCTCACAAGTGATAGGTGATAGGACGAGAGGAAACGGCCACAAGTTGCGTCAGGGGATGTTCAGAGTAGAAAAAATTCTTCACTGAAAGGGCTTTCAGGCACTGACACAGCTGCCCAGGGAGGTGACTGAGATTGAGTTGCCATCCCTGGAGATATTTAAAAGATGGGTAGACGAGCTTCTCAGGGATATGGTTTAGTAGTGGACAGGTACAGTTGGACCCTACAATCTAAAAGATCTTTTGAAACCAAGTGATTCTAATGATTCTATGATTCTTTGTTCTCCATCAGATGCCACCTAGTCATGGTGATGTGACAGTCACACTCCTTTGCGAGGCCTGATAGTGAGTGCTACCAAGTCTGTTCGTGTAGATACCCTCTGCTTTTCTGTGAGTTGTGCTGGTTAGCACGGCTTGCAGGTCTGTCCTCAGAAACTGTTCATGACATTCTGGCTAGGCTGTAGGGTCCTCCCCTTTAATGACAGCTCTCTATCAGCTTTGTATGGCTGCAGGCCCCCAGGGCCTTGTGCTCTTCCCTAGGCTGCCTGTTCTTCTCTGTGTGCATCTCCATCCCACCTCTCCCTGCTTGCCCTGACTCCATGTTGCAACCCCATCCAACTTCTCCCTGACTGTCCTGCCCAAATGTGCATTCCCACCTCAGCTCTCCCAGCATAGAGAAGACAGTGTAAGGGACAGGGGCTTTGTACCCCCAGGCAGGTTGAAATACGCAGAGAGAACACAATACAAGGTCAGAAAATAGGACTTTATTTACCTCGCAATCTGCCTGGAGCTCCCCAACGATGACGGAGCGGAGGTTCACAGCAATCGGGAAATGTCCATGGCATCACCAAGCCTTGACCCATGGCCAGGAGCACAGGGTCTGGCACATCCTAGCTTTTATGTGTACGGTGGGTGTGTGATCAGCACGTGCAAGTGGTGGATGGGCCTGGCTACTCTTCGTGTATCCATATGACTGGTGAGCAGGGAAGCCAGGTGTGTGATATTGTTTACATTGTAGTTGCTGGCTAGAGCAAAAGTAAAGTTATTTTTGCAGCGTGTTTTGGTACGAGAGTGTGGGAAGCCTGAACAATGCCCATCACCCAGTCTCCTCCGAATTCTTCCACAGTGGCCCATACAGACAGAGCCCCATAGAGCCCTACAGTGTTGCCAGTTGCCCCATGAGAGCCACAGCCCAGCACCTAGCATGTTACCAGGTTTGGGGCAGATGGGCAGACACTGAGGGGCAGAGACATGAGAGATCGCCAAGAGCCACAATTCCTGTATGAGACATGAACTACAAGTTGGAAACAGTCCAGGAGCACTTGCTGAGGTCTGAGTCAGCTCTTGGGCCATTCACTTTCCCCTTCAGTTCAGCACAGAACCAGACCTGACTGCTCTCACCTTGTGGAGAAGAAGGGAGACTCCACACAGAGTGTATCCATCAGTGAGGCAATTTTCACCTTTGTCTTGTACCCCTCAGCCCCACTGTGAGCAGGTGCATCATCCCTCCTGCTCAGAGAATGCAGAGCAGTGATAAGGCCAGGCATAGCTGGGATACCGAACCTGAGCCCCAAGGTCACCTCCCAAGACCTCCCCAGCAGAAAGGTAGTGCGCACCATTCACCTTGCAGTGGAAATGGCTGATGTTGAGATTGCCAGGGAGCTCAAAGATGGGGTTCCCCTGGTTCAGCTGGGGTTCTTGATGCATCCTGTCTAGGCTGTCGGCTAAGCTGAGCAGCCCCAATTCGCAGTCCAGACCCATGGAGTTCCTCTGCCTGTACTCCCGCCACTTCAGCACTTGGGAGGAGATGTGGTTTGCTAGAACAGTGCAGACAGTGAGCACCAGATGGGAGGATGTGAACAGATGGGAGGACATAGAAGGGAAACAGGGAGAGAGACGATGAGAAGGAGGAAGGACAGAGAAAGAGAGACAGCAAGTTAGTTAAAAGTCCAGCAGTGTTTCATACATACATGAAGGGAGGCAGAGGCCACAGCCTGGCAGAGTAGGGCAGGAGCCTGGGTGGCCTCGTGGCTGCAGGCAAAGAGGGAGCAGGTGTGGAGTGCTGTAAGAGAAGCATCCCCATGCTGCCCACTCCAGAGACACAGCGTAGAAGTTGGGACTGGACAGACATGGTTTTTGCATATGACTTTATTTTACAGGCAGAGTGATTATGAGGGATGCTGGGTGCTGCAGCATCCAGATGCAATTTTGCCCCAAGTTGCAGGTATAAGGGAGGGTGGCACTATAGGAAGCAATTTCCAGAGAGCTGGAGATGTTCCGGACTAGCACATCTTGGTGGATGGGAACCTACCATTGAGGGGCTGTATTCTCATGTTGCTCAGGGGACCAGAACTGCTGGTCTCACTGCCACTCCTCCAGTGGGAATCCACATGGCCTCCCACTCTGCTCATGGGCATACTGTTCTCTGAGAGGGGCAGGAAGGACCCACTGTGGAGTTGGTACTCAGAGAGCGGTGGGCTTACCTCCAGTGATTCCTCCTTCTTGGGAATAGGCTTGGGGTTCTCCTTTTGCCTCAGGGTATCATCAGCTTTGGTGGCTTGGGAGGGATGCATGGCACTGACAGCAGGGGAAGAACTCATGGGAAGCAGGCTGGCAGAGATGGGGCAGGATCTGCTCCTGGGATACTGGCTCTCTCCAGCCCTCTCTGAAGAGAGTGAGGAAGAGGAGTCCACACTTAGAAAGAAAGGCACATTGCATTGCACAGGAGAGTAACTCCCCAGAGGGGACAGATGGATTGTCTCAGGGGCAGGCTTCTTAATGCAGCCATCATTGTGGGATGCAGCTCCATCTGTTGGAAAAGTGTGAGATTTTATTAGTCTGATGAGATTTTATTAGTCTGATATTATTTAGATAGAAATAGTGATTATAATAGTTTTAAAAATAGTGGTTTTAAATGTGTGTTTTATAGTGGTTTTAAATCCTGTTACTTTAAGTGTGTTAGTGATTATTAGAAGTAGCGGTTATTTAGTCTTTCTTCTCTCATGAGAACTCTGTGAAATACCCAAAACTTATCCAAGCCAAGTCTGCACCTGCAGTAGAGATAAAGAGACTGGGCCTGCTGTTGAGATAAGAAGACCTTGCACACCGGAGTTAACTAAGAAAAACAGAAGACGCTGGTGCCAAAGTAATAATAATTAGCCAATGAAGTAATCTATATATGCATATGTATTAGCTGTAACCTGTTGAATATACATTAGGTGATGTAACATGTAGAGAATAAAATGCGGTCGCGCTGTAACGGTTTTGGAACCAGATTTGGGTGCGTACCCCTGGTTCCCGGGGCCTCGAAATAAAGCACCACATATAACCTCCCCCGAGTGGTTATGTGTTCGTCTCTCCGCTAACAGTTTTGGTGACCCAGATGGGACCTCGCGGGCATCGCTGAGGCGGCTCGCGCTTCGATCCTGCTCCAGCCGGCAACGGGTGATTCTCGGGGAGCCATCGACCGCGACCAACCTCCGCTGCCCCCGACGGACCAGCGGTATTGGTAAGACACAGTGCTTTATCTTTATTCGGGTAATGGTACCATTTTCTGGGGTCTGGTAAAGTAAAAGTCTACCTGTTAGACTGGTAAGGTAAAAATTCTCTGGGGTCTGGTAAAGTAAAAATCTGTAAGGTAATGGTACCATTTTCTGTGGTCTGGTAAAAGCCTGCCTGTTAGACGTGGCAAAAGCTGCGCTTGGTTGGGCTCTGGAGCTCCAAGGGTAAAGCCCAGGCGACGTCCGTCAGACAGGAGCGAAAGCCCTGCAGGTTCGGCATCAGTGGTCTGGTCTGGTCATTTATCTGGTCTGGTAACCAGATAATCTGTCTGGTAATTTTGGGAACGTCACGTGCGTTCTATGTGTTATGTGTTATTTTGTCTAGTCTGGTATATGTTGTTTGTCTGGTATATGTTGTTTTAATTTTTGTCAAGAAAGAATTAAGATGTCACCAATACCTAAATCATCTCTAATACCTAAATCATCTCCGTTAGGGTGTATTCTAAGTCACTGGAAGGAGGGGCGGTTTGGGCAGGACATGCAAAAAGGGAAATTAATTGATTATTGTAATGTATGGTGGACACAATATAAATTAGGGGATCAGGTCCAATGGCCAGAAAATGGAACACTGGACTATAATACAATCCAGCAACTCATGTCAGTCTGTCACCGAGAGGGTAAATGGGATGAAGTGCCATATGAAGATTTGTTTTTTTATTTGAGAAACACAGATGAATGGAAAAAGGCGTGCGGGCTAATGGTTGTTGATACAAGCTCGGGTGAGCTATGTGGGGGGTGCCGAACAGAAAGAAAATGCACGAAGTGTATGGCTGTGGAGAATGGGGCACAGCACTCAGAGGATGATTTTGATTTATTAATATCTCCGGTAATTCCATCGGCCCCACCGGCTCCAAGGAGTGTGGGGGGGAGAGATGGGGAGGATGAAGGCGAGAATAATGTGAAATATGACTGTGAGGATACCCCAGTTTCCCATAGAACATGACAACGAGATGTCCGAGGGGGGGAAACCCATCACCAGGCGGCCGGCGCATTGTTGGCACTGCTCCAACAAGGGGTCAGGGCAGAGGGACCGATGTATGTTAAAATACCTTTCTCGCCAGGAGATTTAATGCTTTGGAAGCAATCGGCTGGGGTTTATCGGGAAAACCCAAGTAAAGTGGCCCGAGTGGTAAAAATGATTTTAAAAACTCAGAACCCCGACTGGGATGATATTCAGGTATTGTTGGATACTTTGATGGATTCCACGGAGAAGGAAATGGTATTAAGGACTGCACATGATCGGGTCAGGCAGGGTACCAGGCAGGGTATAGTCACTGGGACCGTTGAACAGAATTTTCCGGTAGAAGATCCCATGTGGGATTATAATACTCCAGCAGGGATAAGGAGTCTAAGGAGATATCAGGAATGGGTGGTAGTTGGGGTGCAGAATGCTATGCCCAAGGCAATAAACTGGTCAAAATTGTATAATGTTAGACAAGAAAAGACAGAATCCCCGTCCGCGTTTTTGGAACGACTGAAGGAGGTGGCTAGGAAATATACTGACTTAGGTGTGGAAACAGAGCAGGCTAAAGTGCAATTGGCTTTGATTTTCTTAGGACAGTCACAAGATAACATAAGGAAAAAACTACAGAAGTTGGAGGGCGCGGAGTTGCACGATTTGGATAAGTTGTTAGAGGTGGCTTGGAAGGTTTATAATAATCGTGAGAGAGAGAATGTTCAAAGGCAGCAACGGAGCCTGCTGGCAGTGGTACAAGGCAGAGACCAGAGTAATTTTAGAAGTCAGGGCAGAGGAAGAGGAATGATACGTGGGCGGGGAAGGGGATTAGGATCTTCACCTAGTGATTTAGGAGCCAGGTTAAGCAGGCTGGGCATGAATCAGTGTGCGTATTGTAAATAGGAGGGACATTGGAAAAGCAAATGCCCACAAAGGAGACAGATCCAGCTGGAAATGCTGATATGGCAAGAATGATGGTTTTGGGAGAACATGAAAATCAGAGCTGACTAGAATCA
This sequence comes from Tapera naevia, assembly GCA_033556795.1. Classification (NCBI taxonomy): domain Eukaryota; kingdom Metazoa; phylum Chordata; class Aves; order Cuculiformes; family Neomorphidae; genus Tapera; species Tapera naevia. The sequence continues at coordinate 238,906 of JAUMJJ010000537.1, read as the reverse complement.
GATGAGCCTCTAGTGAAAATAAGGCTTGGAGGAGAGGAAGTGGAATTCTTAATAGATACTGGTGCAACATACTCGGTTTTAAATTATCTGTATGGAAAAATAGGGAATAGGACAACTGCAGTAGTGGGAGCCACAGGGAAAGAGGAAATACGGCCATTTATGCAACCCCTGGAGTTACGATTTGGAGGGAAGGAATTGACACATGAATTTTTATATGTGCCAGACTGCCCAGTTTCTCTGTTGGGCCGAGATTTACTGTCTAAATTGAATGCTAAAATTACATTTGAAAATGGGGAATTAATAATGCAAGTCCTGGAATCGAGATCAGGACATATATTGGTACTAAAAGATAGTCCAAAGATTCCAATACCTAAGGAAGTGGAGGAGGCAGTAATCCCTACTGTTTGGGAAACTGATATTCCAGGAAAATCTAAATTGGCACAACCTGTGGTGGTAGAATTAAAGGAGGGAGCAAAACCAATACGGGTAAAACAATATCCAATAAAATTAGAAGCTCGATATGGGATAGTGAAGATTATTGAAAAATTCTTAAAATTCAGGATACTGGAGGAATGTGAATCAGAATATAATACCCCAATTTTTCCAGTAAAGAAACCAAATGGAGAATACAGGATGGTACAGGATTTAAGAGCAATTAATAATATCACAAAAGATGTTCACCCGGTGGTAGCTAATCCATACACATTGTTAACATCTGTGAAGGAGAAATATAAATGGTTTACAGTAATTGATTTAAAAGATGCTTTCTTCTGCATTCCCCTTGACAAAGCTAGCAGGAAACTTTTTGCTTTCGAATGGGAAAACCCACATAATGGACGAAAAGCACAGCTGACGTGGGCGAGGCTCCCGCGAGGATTTAAGAACAGTCCGACGCTCTTTGGAAATCAATTGGCAAAAGAACTGGAGTCCTGGACAACGCAAGGAGGAATTCAGGAACCCAGATCACAGTATCTCTTGTTGCAGTATGTAGATGACATCTTCATTGCGACAGAACAGAAATCACTATGCATGCAAGTAACTATCGAGATACTAAATCAATTAGGCATGAATGGATATAAAGTCTCGAGGGAGAAAGCTCAAATTGCCTGTACAACTGTACTATCCCTAGGTTCTGAGATCACACAGGGGCAAAGGAGATTGGGGATGGATCGCATTAAAGCAATTTGTGCAATCCCAGAACCCCAAAACTTACATGAACTAAGAACATTTCTGGGAATGACAGGTTGGTGTAGGTTGTGGATACTGAACTATGGACTCATAGCTAAACCACTATATGAGGCACAGAAATCACCAACCTTTTTCTGGGAAGGACCCCACGAAGAGCCTTTAAGGAACTGAAAGAGGCCTTGACCAAGGCACCAGCATTAGGCCTACCGGACTTAACTAAGGACTTTCAATTGCTTGTCCATGAGAGACAACGACTAGCACTGGGGGTCTTAACACAAAGAATGGGAAGCTGGAAACGACCAGTGGGATATTTTTCCAAACAATTAGACCCTGTAAGTGCTGGTTGGCCATCATGCCTAAGAGCTGTAGCAGCAAGAGTGATTTTAATACAAGAAGCTAGGAAATTAACCTTGGGAAAACATATCGAGGTATACGTACCCCACATGGTGTTAACTGTCTTAGAACAAAAAGGGGGGCATTGGTTCTCCCCTAGCAGAATGATGATGTGCCAGGCCATACTCACTGAGCAAGATGATGAGAGCTTGAAAACAACTAATCTGTTAAATCCAGCAGCTTTTCTAGGTGCAACCACAGAAGATGGTCCTCTGGAACACGATTGTGTAGAGGTTATTGAGCACACCTATGCAACTCGGACGGACCTAAAAGATACTCCGCTTGACCAACCCGACCAGGAACTTTTTACTGATGGTAGCAGCTTTGTGGAAAATGGAACGCGATATGCAGGTTATGCAGTAACCACACAAAATACAGTAATAGAAGCCAAAGCCCTTCCAGCAGGGAATTCAGCCCAACGAGCAGAAATAATAGCCCTGACAAGAGCCTTAGAATTAAGTAAGGACAAACGAATAAATATATGGACTGATTCAAAATATGCATTTGGAGTGGTTCACATACATGGAGCCTTATGGAAGGAGCGTGGACTACTGTCATCACAAGGTACTAATATAAAATATCAAACAGAAATTCTAAATTTAATAGCTGCTGTACAATTACCCAAGCAGGTGGCAATCATGCACTGTAAAGCGCGCCAAGGAGGGGACTCCAAAGTGGCTGAAGGGAACACGTTAGCAGATCCAACAGCTCAATGAGTTGCACGACAGGTACAGACTATGATGGCCTTAATACCGACGAAGGTAAGCCCCTTTCAAAATTATCTCACTCAGAAACCAAGGTACTCAGAAGACAAGAAACTAGCAGAGCTAGTGAAAGCTCAACTGAATCCAGAAGGATGGCATGTAACTACAACTGGACAGATAGTTGTGCCTCCTGCCATTATGAGAATGATTTTACAGACAGAGCACCAGAAATGTCATTGGGGAGCAGAAGCATTGGTGACATATCTAAAACGTGGAATAATCTCAACACAGATGTTAACAATGGCAAAATCCATAAATTCGAAATGTGAAGTTTGTTTGAAAAACAATCCAGTAGTCAGGAAAAGGACAGAAATGGGGCATATCAAGGTAGGTATGGAGCCAGGTGATTATTGGCAAATCGATTTTGTAGAATTACCAAAAACTCAAGGGTATCGGTATTTGTTAGTCGGGGTTGACACCTTTTCTGGATGGCCTGAAGCCTTTCCCTGTCGCTCCAACCAAGCCAAAGAAACTGTAAAATGGCTATTAAAGGAAAATAGTCCTAGGTTTGGGGTCCCTTTAGGTATATCATCAGATAAGGGACCACACTTTGTGGCCACCATTGTTCAAGAAATAAATAAAATGTTAGGGATTTCTTGGAATCTCCACACATTGTGGAGGCCACAATCTAGTGGACAAGTAGAAAAGATGAACCAAACAATTAAAAGGCAAATTAGCAAAATATGTCAGGAAGCCAAAATTAAATGGCCACAAGCATTACCAATAGCGCTTTTAAGAATAAGAATTAAACCCAGGAGAGGGTTGGGGTGAGCCCCTATGAAATCCTCTTTGGAAAACCATATGAATCTCCGCAACCAGATCTGAACATGCATGTTAAAGGAGATCAGGATGTATTTAATTATAATGACTATGACGGTTGTTGTGGGGGAAAATGCCACTCTGTCTTGCAGGTGGCATTCCATATGGCCCCAATGGAAGCAGGATTAATTCAAATTTGGCATAAGGTACCTGACAGAGAAGTACAAATCACTGAGGCTAGAACAAAACGAGCAATAGAGGACACCCAACTACCTCAGGTAATTCACACTTCCCGACAGGATCCAGAGGAGAATCTGATGATAGGACTGATCAGAGATTTCGCCCAGATGCAGAATGTAAGTTCAATAACAGCATGCCTACCAATACCAAAAACGGCTGGAGAACCTATCAGTTGGGAATAATAACCTTCCCCTTCCCCAAAATTGAAAACAAAGAAAATAAGACGGTGTGTTGGCAGGAATTTAGAACTGTCCAAAGAAATGAACAGAAGACCATAAGGCGAACGTGGAACCCCCGGGTAATAAAAACAATTGTTACAAGTTACCCGGAGCAGAATTCATAAAAGCACCATACAATATTTTTGGTGTTAGTTTCTATGAACCAGGATGGTGCTCATATGATGAAATACAAACAATAACTGTTTTTGACAAAGAACCTTATTGGCAATGCAGATAAAAGAATAAGACAAAATCCGATCAGTGGGACACAATCTGGTCAAAGAGTATAGTTCAGAGGTACCAATATGGTGGAGAAACATCCCGGTGCTTTCAATGGTCAACCAAAAAACGCAATTATGATCAAACTAAACATGTGCAATGGTGGAATTGTTCAAAAGTTTTAGATTGTGATACAGATTCGGAAACGATCACTTTGGTACCAGTGAGAGTAGCATTAGAAATTGGTTGTGCATGTCACAACTTGAAAAGCATGGGTGAATATCAGCACATAAATTGTGAAACAATTACAATACAAAGCACGGGATATTATTTGTGGGCAGCTAGTGATGGAACTTGGACCACCCATTTATCAATAGATGGACCCATCAAAGAAATCACCCTAGGATTACCAACACTTTGTCCAATTTGGAAAAGATCACCCTTTAGGGGCAACTTAGACACTTTACAGATTCGAGTAAGAAGAGACATAAATGATGACATTACAGTATCACAGTATCACAGTATCACAAGGCTGGAAAGGACCTCTGAGATCATCAAGTCCAACCTATAACCCAAGATATATTAAAGATATAGATGATATTTGGCAGGAACCCTCAACAGGAGTAAAGGTAGGATGGGCATTAGAATCCCTCATTGCTCAGGTAGCCGCATATCGTAATAGAAAAATGATTTATAATTTGATTGGACAGACTGAAAGATTGGCAAGAGTAACTACAAAGGGATTTAGAGATTTAAACTTGCAATTACAAGCAACAACAAAAATGACTTTGCAGAACAGATATATCCAATGGCATTGGATATATTACTATTAAAAGAGCATGGTGTTTGTGGATATCTCAAAGATCATGTTGATCCCTGCTGTGTACATATACCGAACGTTACTGCAGATATAGAATATGACATTTCACAACTTGGAAGAATTGAGAAGGAGGCTGAAAAGGAAGAGAAAGAGGTCAGTCATAACTGGGTTGGAGCAGTGTTCAATAGTTTAGGAATCCACCTTACCAGATGGATTCAATCTCTTGTTGAAACAGTGTGTACTCTTTTAATAGTATTCCTTGTGATTTACTTGATGTATTTATGTATCCGAAAAGAAATCACTCGTAGTAGTAACTGGACTCATAAAATTATTGGAGCAGTCACACGAGAATACCCACAACGCCCAACACCCCCACTGACATACCAAGAAGCAACTGTGTAAGTGAAAATACTTGCAGAAAATGAAGTATTTTCAAAGGGGGGAAATGTTGGAAAAGTGTGAGATTTTATTAGTCTGATGAGATTTTATTAGTCTGATATTATTTAAGTAGAAATAGTGATTATAATAGTTTTAAGAATAGTGGTTTTAAATGTGGTTTATAGTGGTTTTAAATCCTGTTACTTTAGGTGTGTTAGTGATTATTAGAAGTAGCGGTTATTTAGTCTTTCTTCTCTCATGAGAACTCGGTGAAGTACCCGAAACTTATCCAAGCCAAGTCTGCACCTGCAGTAGAGATAAAGAGACTGGGCCTGCGGTTGAGATAAGAAGACCTTGCACACCGGAGTTAACTAAGAAAAACAGAAGACGCTGGTGCCAAAGTAATAATAACTAGCCAATGAAGTAATCCATATATGCAAATGTATTAGCTGTAACCTGTTGAATATACATTAGGTGATGTAACATGTAGAGAATAAAATGTGGTCGCACTGTAACGGTTTTGGAACCAGATTTGGGTGCGTACCCCTGGTTCCTGGGGCCTCGAAATAAAGCACCACATATAACCTCCCCCGAGTGGTTATGTGTTCGTCTCTCCGCTAACACATCCACTGAGTGTTGGGTCAGGAGTGTGCTGTGGGCTTGGCTCCCCACTGCCTGCTCTACTGAGGTGGCCAAGGCTGAGGACTGGGAATTGGAGATCTGTTGGCTCACAATCCACTTGCTGGACAAGCTATAGAACTGGGAAAGGCTGGAGGCAAAATGGCTATGCAGAGCATGGGCCTTGGGTGGTTTGCTGAAAAGGTGCTGGAAAACAAAAGGCTGGATGGGTAGAGTCGTGGGACACTGGTCCTTGCTGTAGCATACCTCAGGTTTGCTGTATGTGCCACCACCTTTAGGGAGACAAAGGGGGACAGAGTGTGAGGATGGGTAGAGGGACAATCATTGTTAGCCTGGCAGATCACAAGCAAAAGGAACCCTGCTCTCAGATGTGGAAAGGGGACAAGCTAGAGGCCAGTGACACAAACAGAGTGGTTCAAATCTGAATGGCCTGAGCTGGCAGCGTAAAAATATGTGGCCCCAAATGCAAAGTTTCCAGCTGTTGGCAGTTGTCTGGAAGAGTAGAGTGCTGCACTACGTGCTTCTCTCTCCTGCTAGGGTCACCAGATTCCTATCCCTTCCCCATCCCTTGCTCTCAGGACAGCACAAGCCATGGCCCCAAGCACCTGCCCTTGACCTGCCTCCATCCAGGCAGCACCACAAAGACATGGTCCAATGCACTACGGTACAGGAAGATTTCTTATCCTGACTCACCCAACTGAGCGCAAGCATTACATGCAATAGCACTGCAGCTCTGCATCCCATATTGTACTCAGTGCTGTCAGAAAGGCTACTTGCTTCCCCATTTCCCTCCCTCCTCTTTTTCTTGTAACTGTTTCTCCTCTGAGCACACAGCTCCCTTCCTCCCCCTGTCTATACCAGACCCAAGCAGGATGTTCCCATCTGAATCACGCCCCCAGCAGAATAAGAAGAGCTTCCAACCCTGGAAAAGGTAGGTCTGCTTCAGCAAATGACTGACAGGGATTTCCTAAGTGCTAGGTTGATCTATGTGTGCATTCCTGCAGCTCCTGGCGGGGCCACAATATCCTGAGTGACACAGATGAAGCATGACATGCTGTGCACATAGTGTACAACACACACAGCATTGGATGCACACATCCACCACACCACATCCCGGCTTGCTTTCCCCAACACTCCTCCAGCCCACAGCAAATACTGGAACAAAGGACACATTCCAAGCAGAGCCCCAGTGTTACTTGCTGCCTGTGGGGTGTGCCAGGCCTCTCTCTCTACAGTTAGCCTTTAGTAGGGCTTGCTTTCCCTCTAATCCCTTCTCAGACCCTCTAGGCTTGCATGCTGCTCTCAGCTGGCATGAGGCAGCTCTGTCTCTATCTCCAGCTGCAGGCAGGAGCTTCCCACACAGCACTAATGCCTGCCTTGCTGTAACAGTGCAGAAGAAAGGACTTCAGCAGGGGGTGCAAGAACTGCAGGGATATGTTGCCCTGAGAGCTCCTGTCTGCCCCTTCTTCCCACTCCCTGAACAGCTCTTGCTCCTTCCAAGCACTCCCTCTGCAAACCAAGAGGTCTGCTCCCACAGCTGCCTTCGTCCAGCAGAGACCTGCCTTCCCTGCCATCCCACACAGAGCCCACGTTCAAGACTCTAAACAAACAGGACAATACACAAAAGCCTCTTGCTCTAAAAGTCAAAATCTCTCCCACATCTGCCATGGCAATGAATGGCATGTTCTTCCTATCTCCTGCCAAAAAATTTCAGGGTATTAAATGGAGACAGTCAGGTCCTTGGCATGTTAGGGGCTATCTATCACAGAAGTCTAGTCGAAGCCTCATTTTAGACAGGTACTTGTCTTGTACCTGTGAAAAAGGTACAAGAACTGCCTAGGGAAGAGATGGAGTTCTCTTGCCATGCTGGAGAAATGACCGTACCTTTGATGGGGCTGTCACACAGCTTCTTCACCAGGACATGAAATGGCAATATCAAGCTGGAAAGAAATTCATATATTGCAGGCTTTCCTGCAGAGGCAGCTGGGACAATTACCCTCCAGAAGAACCTTTGATGCAATCCAATGCACAATAACTTGCTTCAGGGGGGAACTCTGGATGGATATTGCTGGATTTTCACTCAGCTTGACAGGACAGCTCACCATGTGCTCCAAAGAGCCCAGCCTGTTGCTAGGACTCCTGTCCAGGTTTTAATCATAGCTCCTAGAGTGCTGTGGCTTGTGTTGAGGTTAGGTGGTGACACATTCACATAGACCTGACCATCAGTCATATTCTGGGTGGTTTTTCCCTTTGTCTCCTCTTCACTGCACTCCACATTCCTTTCTTCTTGCCTCAGGTCAGGTCTTCTAAACAGATAGTATCCAGTGGGCTGGGCTGGGCTATCTGTGATATTGTCTTCCAAGCAACTGGTTATGGAAGATCCTGCCAAGCTGGGGGATGACTGGGTAAACAAGTCACATGTGACTAGCATAATAATTCTGAGTAGCCACAAAAAGCTGTGCTTGGCTCTGGAAGCAGGCAGTGAGATCTGAGCTCCCTGAAGTGCAAGGCTCACAGTGGAGGTGGTAGAAGTTGCAATTAGCATCAAGGACAGGTGAGGAGTGTTGACACCCACACACTTTCCCCAAACTCTCTGGGTGATGTGACTCACAAGACATCTTGGATTCTGTGGGCACTGAATGCAAATCCAGGTAAAAAGGACCTGTGTCCGAGTGGTTGCAGAAGGAAGAATCACAGGACAAGTTGGCTGAATTCAAGTTAGATTGAGAATGGCCATTCATTTTGTTGTAGAGAGCACTGAAGTTCACCAGCACCCCATTGGAACTGTTGCAGGAAGAGTCACTTATGTATCTCATCTGTTGGTCGGTCACTTCAAACTGACTTGATGAACTGTAGCAGTGACAGTGCTGGAGCTCTGAGCTGGAACAGCAGCATGTCCGTCTGTGCAGGGCATCCTGATTCCTCAGCAATTCACCTGTGATCTGGTTCCACTCCTGGTCACTACCATTGAAAGATAAGCTGGAGGAGCTGCCACAATGGCAGCTGCATTCATCCAGCTCCATGCGTTCTGAGGCCTGGTGGCTCTGGTTCGCAATATTCCTCTTCTGGATGTTGCCACTGCTGATTTTGTTCAGACCAGCTGGCCATGTCCCAGGATTTCACAATGTGACTGGAGTCATGGAGGTGGAAAAGGGGGACAATCAAGTCCCTCGCTTTGCCTTCTTTGTTGTCTGAGGCCTCTGCTGAGGTTTCAGAGGCTCGGAGAAAGCTGCTGTACACCAAGGAGTCAGTTTGGGAAAGGTCTCTGTCTGGAAAGGCAGAGATCTGTGTAATGCCTAACTCTGGCTGACAGTAGAGGTTGATCCTTTTGCTTACAGAGCAGCACTGTCCATCAGGGCCCTGGCAATGCACCAGGGGAATGTGATGAACAATCAACATCTTGCCAGCCAGTTTGGGTGAACTATCCATGGTGAGGAATGCTCTTCAGGACATCAGTTAAGCTGGTTGCTACCCATGGACAGGTAGGGGTGTGCATGAGACACTGGGAGGACACTTCTCATGGAGGAATTCAGATACCTAGAGAAAGACAAAAACACAAAGGAAGTCATCTCTCAGGAAAGGCAGTGACTATTTAAAGCATTCTTGGTTTGACTGAAGACTTCATGACCTAAATAGACTGGTCCTTGTCAACACAAATACCTGAGCACAAGGTCCCAAGTTCTCCTTCTTCATGGAAAGCACCACAATGTAAAGCAAACGCATTCCCTGGGACAACACTTGTGCTTCCAACTGACTCCTCTCAAACTCAAAATGAGTAACTAATTTCACTCAAGTGGCCAAAGGGCTTTGGGTCAAATGAAGACCTCACTGCTGATGGCACTATACGCTCATAGGAAAACATGCAGACAGTACAGGGTCTGAAATGAAGTGCTGCGTTCCAATGAGAACAGTCCATCTTCTTGCACTGGATTCAATATCTTTGCCTGCCTTGAGGTACCTTCAACTTTTTTTAAAACCTAATACTTAACTGCACTGCGAGGCCTAGGAACATTGGAGAGACACAAGTCCAGGTAGAGACTGGAAAGCAGGAACAACCATTCTTCTCCAAAATCCAGGAGTCCCCACGAGGTCCTGACTTCTTTTAATGATGCCAGGAGACCAAATCAAAGTATGCAACTACTTATGTACACAAGGGCCTCTCACGTGAAAAGGAGTGGATGACTTCAGTGAGGCCATGGGAAGCTACTGCTGACAGTTAAAAGGTCCCATGCAGTACATTGCCTTCTGCTAAGCTTTTGTTGATGATTAAGCCTCAGCTCAGGCTGGTTCATCTTGTGGTCCTGAGTTCATAGTTCCTTGACACTCTCACATTATCTATAGCACTTATCTGCTTATCTTATTACCTGTTGCACTTCATAGCAGTACCACTGCCACAGCCCACAGGAGCTGTACAGGCAGGGCACTAAGAGCCCAACTCCCTAAGTGTTCAGTAAATAGCAGGCTGTCCTAAAGCTAGAGGAAGATGTTCACCAGCATTTGATATGGGAGAGCAGAGAACATGTTAATTCCTCTTTCCCTATCTAACTCCTGGGCTCTCATAGATCAGTGCCTCATTCTGAAAATCCTGGCCCAAACAACCCTGGTCAGCAATTCACATCCCATATCTCATCCAGGCATCCTCAGTGCTCACAAGCACTCTGACACTGCATACTGTGATCATACACTGGACTCCAGAATCCCTGGTCTGCTGCCACCATTGACCTTCAGACTCCAGAAAGTAGCATTCACAATATTTGAGTCTTTGCTTACCGTACTCCTGCATTTATGACTGTGGGATGATAATGGATTTGGAGCAGAGCTGAAAAGGCACATAGAAACCCAGAAGGAAAATTAAAAAATGTGGAATAAGTGAAGTCAAAGCAATAGTGTAAGCAGTGCAATAGCTCCACAGGAAGCTCAGGAACTTCAGTTCTTCTAGCTTCATTGCATAAGAATAGTAATTAAAAGATGCTAAAAAAAAAATCAAAAGTACTTTCCTCCCACACATAATAGTGCTTCTCACAGACACAGGATAATGCTGGCAGGAAAAAAAAATAGAAAGATGGAAATGGACCTGGTGCACCCAATGATGAAAAGGTTATGCTAACACCAGTGTTTGTGAGCAGACAAGCCTTGTGATAGACTCTACCAGAGATCATCATGAGACCTATATGGGGGACATACACATCCTCATGTCTGCACGAGGGAGTGTAGTGATACGACAAGGGGGAATGCTTTTAAGTTGAAAGAGGGGAGATTTAGATGAGATATTAGGAAGAAATTATTTACTGTGAGGGTGGGGAGGCACTGGCACAGGCTGCCCAGAGAAGTTGGGGATGTCCCATCCCTGGAGGTGTTCAAGGCCAGGCTGGATGGGGTTTTGAGCAACCTGATCCAGTGGAAGGTGTCCCTGGCCATGGCAGGGGGTTGGAACTGGATGATCTTTAAGGTCTCTTCCAACACAAACCATTCTATGATTCTATGATTCTGCTAGGATGTTTCACCCAGGATTAGGCTCTGAAGTAGAGAGGTCAACTGGTCCACATCCAGCTGGACTATTGTGCGACCCTAAATTCCCCTCCTACCTATAGTGTCCCTAATGCCTATATCATCCTTCGCTCCCCTTTCAGTGGGCCCTGTCTTAAAAGCCTCTGGTTCCTTTCCTACAACCTCTGCTGCAGAGACTGTCCTCAGCTCAGTTCCTGGAAGATCTTTTACTTCAGGGATTCCCAATATCACATTGTTCAAGAACCACTGTAGGTAACAGCAGCTCCTGGCTCTGTGCCTAGCACACACACATGCTGAAAGTGGTGTTGAACAGCTGGGGTAGTGATCATGTCCCATTGTGAACTTTGCACACCATTGATGGTACACATAGCAGCAAGGAGCTCCTATTTATCCTATCAATACTCCCAGCACTATGGGAAAATAACCTTGGCCTTGGTCCCATAGTGCCTATCTGTTCATTCAGACTTCTCCTATCCTTGTTATTGCCTTTGTAGCTGATTGCAACACTTAGATCATGTCTCTCTGTAAGGCTTTGCTATATTTTGAGTTTCATCACAATACAAGTGATTGAAAAGCATAATTTTGAGGATACAGACTGTGATCACAGCATGCTTCACTGCTGAAGCACCTGGTCTCCGCTGCCTCTGGAAAATGGCTGCTTCAAGCTGACTTCCAGCACCAGCACTGATCTGCTGCCAAATCCTGCCGAGTAACATGCACTTCAGGTTGCTGCAGATGCTGCTGTGGGAGGACAAGCTTTGCACAGGCACACTTTGACATTTGAGAGCCAAATGTCAAGAGAGCTGACACACAGTCATTTCCCAGCTGTCTCTCAAAAACTTTGACTGCAACATGCAACTCTGCCCATCTATTTGGTTTCAGTGGCAGCACAGACTCCCCAGGTGGACTGTGATTCACTGGCTATCACAGATGCTTAAGGAGATACCTTAAGACTGTAGGCTCCGAGGTCTTCCCAGTGAGGACACATTCACATTTAGACACCTTCTTTCTTGAATCTGTTGTATTCTTTCCGTACCATATATCTCAGAGAAAAGAATAAGTACCTTCAACAAGTAGTGAGGAAGAATTTGCCTCTCCTAAGCCCTTGCACTGAGATGGACCTCAACTAGGAGGTTTCAAAACTCTGCAATTTCTGCTCTGAACATGTACTATAAATACATTGGTTAGTCTTATTTACACAAATGTCAAGTCTGGGAATATTGCTGGGCTTTGAAATATAACAGCAAGATTTGTGAAAATTATTCCTGCTATCAGTTTCAAATATTCCTCCTTTATTTCCTGGAATACTTCCATGGTACAAGCATGGCAGCACATAAATAATTACCGTCTTTATCTAGATCATTTCTTATTTCACATTATGAATCCTACAGTTTCCCATTTAACACAAATAATTCCTATTTCTTCAGTCTCTCCTCTTGTTGGAGTTTTCTAGAACTTTGTGCACTTTCCTGGGACATTTCTTAATTCCTTCCAACTCTGTAGTCATACTTCTGAGCTGGGGTGACTAATTGCACACAGTTTCCCAGTCAACAGTGTTATGCCCCCTGCTTTCTGTATCGACATTAGAAGACTTTTTACCATAATTTTCCATTCCATGTATTATATACCCTAACATTCATATGCAGGTGTTCACCAAGTAAAGTTCCTTATGACCAAGGTGACATCCAGGTACTTTTTGCAATTTAATGACATTAGTTTAATGAGTTGGTATCAATTTAATTTAATCAGTTTAATGATTTGGAACCTGACAAAATGTACTTTTGTGACTATCCTCTGTAACACTGTTCCACACATCTACTCAACATAACATCAATTTCAAAAACTCAAGGTTTGCAACAAGACTAGCCTAGAGGAAACCAGGGGTTTTTTCTTTTGTATTTGTTCATTTGAGGAGGGGAGTTGCTTTTCGCTATCTGTAGAGTGTGGGTTTTGAGGGGTTTGCTCCCTCAATTTGCACAAATTCTTGGGGTAGGGGTGTGGGGAGGAGTTTTCCCTGTCCCCATGCAAATTCTCTTTGTGGTCCCCCAAGAGATAAGAGGATTCTCAGTGTCTGACTAAGGTCTGGGTGGAAGAATATTTTCTCTGGTGAATTTGCCTCGTTAAATCAGTGAGGTCTGGCGGTTTGCCTCCGTGAAAGAAGTTTCCCCTTTCATTTTGATGGACAGGTGAAGAGGTTGCTGGGATTTTCACTTTCAATCTCATCTTGTGCCAAGGGGAAAGCAGACAACAAGGTAGTAGACCAGAATACTGGCTGGTAACATACTCTCACCCCTCTGTACCTCCAAGACAAATAAAAATTCATTGCTTCAGTTTAGGGTGTTTCTCCACTCTGCAATACTAAATAATGTCAACAGCACAAAGCCTGGGAGAGATCAGAGGTACAGAGATAGAGACATTCCTTGTGATTTCTAAAGCTTACACAAAGTCACTGACAGAATGACAGAGAATATAAATCCCAATGAATCAATGACTGCTATCAGTGTCTCGACAAGATATGGTCAAACATAAACAATGGCATGTGACTAGAGCATTACCACCTTTGTGTGTTAACCACTCTCATGCCTGCTGCTTGTCAGTGCTGGGACATACTTTTTTTCTGGCAGTTCCTCCTCTCCTCCTCTGTTATTGTGCCATGAACTGGCTAGCCCTACTGTTCTAGGGTCTAGAAACCTCCAGGGAAGTTCAAGGTCCCTCTGTGCTCCATGCAGCCTCACCTTTCCTCTCTCCTAGTCCTTCCCCAAAACAGCCAGTCTAAGAGGAAGCAGAAAGGAAGCACATGGGAACAAAAAGGCTGTCAGGCTTACTGTAATAAGTAGTCGTCACCACCTTCAAAGTGCTTTATAAATACAATAATTACAAATAGCAAGTATCTGCAGAAATGAAAATGAGGCATACGACATGGAGCTGAAGGCAGGAAGAGACATCTGGGTATGGAAGATAATCTTCTCAACAGCCATTTCAAGCACTATGACCTGAAGCTGGAGGATAAATCTCAGCAGTAAGTTGTTAGATGCCACTGACTGTGGACAAGAGAGAACTGTTTGTTGCCAACAGAAAATGACTAAGTGCAGATGCATGCTGGAATATACTTGCTGTTCTTCTCAAGGGTCAAGCTCATGATAAGCCCCATTCAGGCAAGAAATCCCTTAGAAGTGACTACAACTACTCATGTATTAACAAGTAGTGAAGGAAAGAGCAACCACGGTAAGCCAAACCCCAGGGCAGATGTGTCACTCCACGTATACGATCATTAGAATGAATTAGGCAAAGCCAGGGAAGATACACTGTGTGGGCAAACAATATCTTGGGACCAGATATAGCTAACTAGCTCTCATCACTCCAACATACCTGTGCCACTGGCCCAAAAAGCACATCAACAGGGCAGTGACACTCAGTCTCTGCTTCCAGAGAACATCTTGTGCTGGAGCAGAGAGGGGAATGGTTTGGTGGTAGTGCCAGTTTCCCATCACTTGCCAAGTGCCAGTACAAAACATTGCTGCCATCACTCAAATATTTATTATTCATCACTTAATGGTACTGCCAGTCCCACACACTCAGCACTGCACAAACACAGTCTCTTCCAAAAGTTCAAACTCAGAGGGTGAGCCTGAACCAGAAGTTACTGTCACATTACAGCCACTCACCTACATTACAGCTCTACCTACCTCCCATTTACAAGAGTTAACAACTGCAGTCCTTTTTTTCCTCATCTGCTGATAGAACCACCAACAGCCCTGCTCAGTAAGAAATATTTGCATATGTATGATGGATAGAAAAAAACATATTTTCTACACATCCCTGAGGCTGCAACACAACTGTGAAGGAAGAGTTTGGATGGAGAGGAAGACTTAGTGCACAGGCTTACTCTTGCACTCATATTAACAGGTATGTCCCTGCTTTGACCCACTGCTTTCAGAAAAGAGCAGCACTCAGTTGGTGAGGCTTGGCAGCATGGATGGTAAGTTCTGCGGCCAAGCACTAGGTTGAGGTGGACAAGGAGTCCCCGGAGTGAGGGAAACCCCACGAAGAGCAGGACAAGGGATTCCTAGATCCTGGAACCGGCACCTCTTGCAAGTGAGGCTAATGTGGCGAGGGCATTTTAGAAGCGACCGTGGGAGTTTTAAACGGCCCTTAGGGAGTGCCAGTGACAGGACCGTGGTGAACAGGGCAGGCAAACAGAGTGTGGTGCAGGCAGGGCATGCAGGCCTGGTGTCATCCCCTCCTGTCTCTAGGGAGTAACTTAACCCATGGTCATCACCCTCCCAGAAGAGAACCTAGCCATGGTTTCCACTCACCTGAAAGCCATCACCATAAAGAATGTGACAACCCAGACAGAGCTCCTATGCAAATGTGCAGCTGTCCACATCTCTGGCTACAGGGATTGCCTTAGTCTGTCACTAGTTCTGGAGGGCAGTGGAGACAATGACTGTTTTCGATGTGACCAGGTGAATTATCTGCTCAGTCTGGTGGCAGAGCTGAAGGAGGAAGTGGAAAGGTTAAGGAGTATCAGGGAGTTCGAGAGGGAAATAGATTGGTGGAGCCACACCCTACCATTGCTGAGGCCAAGACAACAGGTGGAGGCTCCGTAAGAAGCTGAGGATCTTCTACTCCCTTGCCACCAAGCAGAAAGAGAGGACCTAAGAGACAGGGGGAGAATGGAAACAAGTTCCTGCTTGGGGCAATTCGCCTCCTGGCCACCC
This sequence comes from Tapera naevia, assembly GCA_033556795.1. Classification (NCBI taxonomy): domain Eukaryota; kingdom Metazoa; phylum Chordata; class Aves; order Cuculiformes; family Neomorphidae; genus Tapera; species Tapera naevia. The sequence continues at coordinate 223,059 of JAUMJJ010000537.1, read as the reverse complement.
TCATCTTCCCAGTTGCACTTACATAACAGGTATGGGGCTCTGGAACTTGAGGGCCAGGCAAATGAGGAGGTAGGTGAAGGTCCATCCAGGGGGTTGCCTAGGGCGAGTCAGTCAGCCCCACACATTATGACTGCCTCCATTAAGGAAAAACGGAGGGAAATTCTCACTGACAGTTCCCTTCTGAAGGGAACAAAGGGCCCAATAAGCTGACCAGACCCTTCCCACAGGGAAGTCTGCTGCCTCCCTGGGGCCCGGGTTAGAGAAGTTGCTAAGAAACTCCCTGATCTGGTACAGCACTCTGGTTATTACCTGCTATTGGTCATGCAGGTTGGCAGTGATGAGGTTGCAGAGAGAAGTCCAAAAGCCATCATAAGGGACTTCAGGGCACTGGGGTGACTGGTTGAAAGATCGGGAGCCCAGGTAGAGTTTTCCTCAATCCCATCAGTGGCAGGGAAGAACATGGAAAGGAACAGGAAAACATGTGGCTCAGACACTGGTGCCATTGGAGGAATTTTGGCCTTTTGGATCATGGGGAGGTTTACACAGCACCAGGCCTGCTGGCAACAGATGGAGTTCAGCTGTCTCAAAGGGGGAAATGGATTCTCGCAAGTGAGCTGGTGGGGCTCATCGAGAGGGCTTTAAACCAGGTTAGAAGGGGGGAGGGATAGAACCAGGCTCACTAGAGATGAGCCTAGGGGTGGCACATCAGTGTTGGGGGTGAAATCGATAGCCCAGCTCAAGTGCCTCTACACCAACGTACTCAGCACGGGCAACAGACAGGAGGAGCTGGAAGCCATTGTGCTACGACTTAGTCGCCATCACAGAAACATGGTGGGGTGACTCTCATGACTGGAGTGCTGCAATGGATGGCTGTAAGCTCTTCAGAAGGGACAGGCAGGGAAGGAGAGGCAGTGGGGTGGCTCTGTATGTTAGGGAGGGGTTTGACTGTATAGAGCTCAACGATTGTGATGATAAGGTCGAATGCTTATGGGTTAAGGATGGAGGGAAGGCCAACAAGGCGCATATCCTGTTGGGAGTCTGTTACAGACCACCCAACCAGGATGAGGAGGTAGATGAAGCATTCTACAAGCGGCTGCAGAACTCTCACAATCACTACCCTTTCTTCTCGTGAGGGACTTCGATTTACCTGACATCTGCTGGAAATACAACACAGCAGAGAGGAAGCAGTTTAGGAGGCTCCTGGAGTGTGTGGAAGATAACTCCCTGAGGCAGCTGGTAAGCGAGCCTACCAGGGGAGGTGCCTCGATTCACCTGCTGCTTGCAAACAGAGAAGGACTGGTGGGAGATGGTTTGCATTGGAAGGGGCCTGAAAGATCATTCAGTTCCAACCCTCTTGCCATGGACAGGGACATCATCAACTAGGTCAGGTTGCTCAAAGCCACATCCATCCTGGCCTTGAACAACTCCAGGGATGGGGCATCCGCAACTTCTCTGGGCAACCTGTGCCAGTGTCTCACCACCCTCACAGTGAAGAATATCTTCCTAATATCTAATCTGAATCTCCCCTCTTTCAGCTTAAAACCATTCCTCCTCATCCTATCCCTGCATTCCCTGAGAAAGAGCCCCTCCCCAGCTTTCCTGTAGGCCACCTTGAAGTACTGGAAGGCTGCTATAATGTCTCTTCAGAGCTTTGTTTTCTCTAGACTGAAAAAGTCCAAATGTCTCAGCCTGTCCTTGTATGGAAGGTGCTCCAGCCCTCAGATCATCTCTGTGGCCTCCTCTGGCCTCGCTCTAACAAATCCATGTCCTTCTTGTGCTGAGGACTCCAGAACTGAACATAGGACTCCAGGTGGGGTCTCACAAGAGCAGAGTAGAGGGAAAGAATCACCTTCTTTGACCTACTGGCAATGCTTCTCTTGATGTATCCCAGGATACGGTTGGCTTTCTGGGCTGTGAGTGCACATTGCCAACTCATGTTGAGCTTCTCATCCAGCAGCACCCCTAGTCCTCCTCTTCAGGCCTACTGTCAATCCATTTTCTGCCCAGCCTATAATTGTGCTTGGGGTTGCTCTGACCCAGATGCAGGACCTTGCACTTGGCCTTGTTGAACTTCTCAAGCCTGTCAAGGTCCCTCTGGATGGCACCCCTTCCCTCCACTGTGTCTACTGCGCCACACAGCTTGGTGACGTCCCACTGTCCATGTCTGTGACAAAGATGTCAAATACCGACCCCAGAGGAATACCACTCATTGCCAGTCTCCATTTGGACATTGAGCCATTGACCATAACTCCGAGAGCGACCATCCAGCCAATTCATTATCCACTGAGAGGTCCTTCAATCAAATCCATGTCTCAAATTTATTGACCAGAATATGGTACAGAACAGTGTTTGAATGCTTTGCACAAGTCCAGGTAGACGATGTTGGTTACCCTTCCTTTATCCACCCATGCTGTAGCCCCATAGAAAGCCACCAAATTCATCAGGGACGATTTGTCCTTAGTGAAGCCATGTTAGCTGTCACCAATCACCTCCTTATTTGCCATGTGCCTCAGCAGAGTTTCCAGGAGGATCTGCTCCATGATCTTGCTGGACACAGAAGTGAGTCTGACCAGCCTGCAGTTCCCCGGGTCTTCCTTTTCTCCTTTTTTAAAACTGAGGGTTATGTTTCTCCTTTTCCAGTCAGCGGGGACTTCACCGGACTGCCACGACTTCTCAAATATGATGGAGAGTGGCTTAGCAACTTCATCCTCCAGTTCCCTCAGGACCCGTGGATTCATCTCATCAGGTCCCATGGACTTGTGCACCTTCAGGTTCTTTAGATGGTCTTGCACCTGATCCTCTCCTACAGCAGGTGATTCTTCCATCTCCCAGTCCCTGCCTTTGCCTTCTGTGATTTGGACGGTGTAGCTTGAGCCGTTGCTGGTGAAGACTGAGGCAAAAATGTCATTGCCTCAGCCTTCTCCATATTTTGGGCAACCAAGTCTCCCATTTCCTTCTGTAGAGGGCCCGCATTCTCCCTAGTCTTCCTTTAGTCACTGATGTACATATAGAAGCATTTCTTGTTGTCCTTGACATCCTTGGTCAGATTTAATACTATCAGGTCTTTGGCTTTCCTAACCTGATCCCTGGCTGCTCAGACACTTTCTCTGTATTCCTCCCAGGGAACCTGCCCTTGCTTCCACCCTCTGTAGGCTTCCTTTTTGAGTTTAAGCCTATCCAGGAGCTCCTTGTTCACTCATGCAGGTCTCCTGGTGGTTTTGCCTGCCTTCCTCTTTGTTGGAATGCATTGATCCTGAGCTTGGGGGAGGGGATCCTTGAATATTAAGCAGTTTTCTTCCAGGGCCTTATCCCATGGTATCCTATCAGAGTCTGCTCTCCTGAAGTCCAGGGTAGTGAGCTTGCTGCGTGCCCTCCTTGCTGCCCTAAGGATCTCAACCTCCACCATTTCATGGTCACTGCAGCCAAGACTGCCCTTGAGCTTCACATTCCCCACCAGCCCTTCATTGTTGGTGAGAATAAGGTCCAGCATAGCACTTCTCCTCATTGCCCCTTCTATTACATGGAGAAGGAAATTGTCATCAACACATTCCAGGAACCTCCTGGACTGTTTGGACCCTGCTGTGTTGTCCCTCCAACAGATATCGGGGTAGTTGAAGTTCTCCATGAGGACCGGGGCTTGCGAACATGAGCTGAGGTGGTCAGAGTACACCTTGGGCTTAGTGACCATGAAATGATAAAGTTCTTGATTCTCGGTGAAGTAAGGAGGGATTCAGCAAAACCACTGCCGTGGACTTCTGGAGGGCAGACTTTAGCCTGTTCAGGTCACTGGTTGAGAAAATCCCCTGGGAGGCAGTCCTGAAAGGCAATGGAGTCCAGGAAGGCTGGACATTCTTCAAGAAGGAAATCTTAAAGGCACAGGAGCAAGCTGTCCCCATGTGCCGCAAGACGAACTGGCGGGGAAGAGATCGGCCTGGCTGAACAGGGAGCTTTGGCTGGGACTCAGGAAAAAAAGGAGAGTTTACCACTTTTGGAAGAAGGGGCAGGCAACTCAAGAAGAGTACAGGGGTCTCGTTAGGTCATGCAGGGATACAATTACAAAGGCAAAAGCCCAGCTTGAACTCAGTCTGGTCACTGTTGTAAGAGACAACGAAAAATGTTTTTACCAACACATCAACAACAGAAAGAGGGTCAAGGAGAATCTCCATCCTTTACTGGATGTGGAGGGGAACATTGCTAGAGAGAACGAGGAAAAGGTGGAGGTGCTTATGCCTTCTTCGCCTCAGTCTTTAATAGTCAGACCAGTTATCTCCAGGGTATTCAGCCCCCTGAGCTGCAAGACAGGGACGGGGAGCAAGATAATCCCCCCATAATCCAGGAGGAAGCAAGGAAGCAGTTAGTGACCTGCTATACCACCTGGACACTCACAAGTCTATGGGGCCAGATGGGATCCACCCCAGAGTACTGAGGGAGCTGGTGGAGGAGCTTGCCAAGCCACTCTCCATCATTTATCAGCAGTCCTGGTGAACAGGGGAGGACCTGTGTGACTGGAGGCTTGCCAATTAGATGACCATATACAAGAAGAGTCAGGAGAAGGATCTGGGGAACTATGGGCCAGTCAGCCTGACCTCGGTACCAGGGAAAATTATGGAGCAGCATCACAATTTAAGTTAGAATACTAGAGAATTCAGAGGGAGGGTTTACCAGTCTGCTTAACCCTTTCTCCAACAATCTTGCAATATTGGAAATAATCCTCTCAGCTTGTCTGGTCATGGCAAACACTGAGCAATCGCACCAGGACCATTAATCTTGTCCAGCTTGCTCTTCACTGCTTCACTTGGGCTCTTATCAGCAATCTCACAAAGACAATTAATCTTGTCCTGCTTGCTGTGTTTGAATCAGAAACTCCCTTTAAATCCCTCTTAACAGCTAGTAAGATTCCTGAAGATTTTATACGCGCAAGCAAGTCGATTTTATTATAACTATTCTATTATAACAACTCGTGACTACATAAGGGTTCAGTGGTGGCTGCGGATGAGATATTGTTGAGAAAATACATTAAACAACAATATACAGTCAAACACTCGAGCACAGATAGGAGTGATATGCAGGTAAGAAATACGTAGTTAAGACTAAAATACAGAGAGATACTAATAATTAGCTTGATTATAAAATATATATATAGAGAGGGGACATAAACACAAAGGTCTTACCCAATTGGAGTCCCACTGACAAATGGAGAAACGGCTTTACAACCCGTAAGGTTATAAAGGAGGTGTGTTTATTCAGCGCTGGGTGCACAGGGGATCGCTCCACCAAAAACGTGCATGCTGAACGGGGCAACTTGCCTTGGTTATATACAGCAAAGTGTTACATATTGATGAAATTTCCCAATACACCTATACATATACATAACCTTTCCCCGCTTTGTATTAAAATAAGTTCCAATAGGTCATTTCAATGAACTCCTCCCAGCTGCACTTGCACAGTTCCTCCTGGTGGTCTTTTGGTCCTTTTGGTCCTGGGGATGAAGTCACCGCGAGTAATCTCTGGTCCTTGCACAGACTCAGTCGCTCCTCAATTCTTATCCAAACTGCAAAGCTGGTCTCAATCAGTCTTCAAGGGCTTCCATCCTTCTCCTTGTTCAAGCAATTTTACACAATGGAGCATTGTCTACAGCTAAACAAAGTCTCTAATCCTGTTAACTCTTGTTTACAGCAAAACAAACAGTCTCTAATTCTGTTAACTTTGAACAACTATCTCCCCCCATCACTACTTGGGGGGGGGGGTATGGAGTCCAACCTGTCAGCTGATCCCAAAAAGTTTCAATGACATCTTCCCCCCAAAACTTTCCTCTTTGTTTTCATTTTTATAATAATTTGCACCTTTAGGGGGGAGTTTTGGGGGGAACTTGAGTGACTGAAGTCATTATGTCAAACCCTGCTGATTGGTGGAGAATAAATTCTCACTTCAAGTGCCAAGGCCTGACTGCGTTGGCCCAGTGGGAGTGCTTATGGGAGGGGTTTGCCTCAGAGGTGGGGAGAAGGTGGTGTGGAGGTGTGTTTTAGTATTATAATGATATTATAATGAGTACAGGTCAATTAGAGGGCAGGACTGACAGAGCAGCAGCTGCAATTAGTCTCCTTGGAAAACGATTGTGCAGTTGTCCTTGGGCACTATGCTCCTTGCTGGTAGTGGGGGCTGGCTACATCCATTTACAAACATCCCATCCCCCACTTCACAGGGCCAGAGGTCCTTGCTGCATTCCTTTCTGATGAGAAGTGTGCTGCCCCTGTGCATGTGGCATCTCCACTGACTTCGCTTTTAAAGAAAAACTGCCTTGTACCCAGCCTATACAGAGGGGGAGAGTATTCAGAAAATTTTAGGGTTCCCAGTTCTCCCCATGTTTAGCTTTATTCCCACAGTCTCTGACACCTGGACAGAGCATGACTGTCTCTATGTGGCCTTGGCATCAGCAACCCCCAGGTGAAAAGCTCCAATGGACATCCAGAGCCTAGCATCATCACCCTGCTCCTCTGTGCCCCAGTACAGACAGGGGAAACCAAAGGGGAAGGCAGCAGTTGCAGAAAGCCAGGCACTTGGTTCAACTCTCCTCTCTGTCTGGAGGTGGCCATGTCCATTTTTCCTCATGGGAATGGCCCTGGCCTGTCCATTTGGACCTGTCTTATTTAGCACAGGCCAAAACTGTGTCAGGGACAATTACCGGGCCATGCTCGGGTTGAGTTACTCAGAGAGATGTAGCCTGAAGGGCCGTAAGGATGATCCAGGTAATTACAGACCTGTCAGCCTGACCTCGGTCCCAGGTAAAATCATGGAACAGATAATCCTGGGTGAAATCATGTGGCACCTGCAGAACGGCCAAGAGATCAGGCCCAGCCAGCATGGGTTTAGGAGGGGTAGGTCCTGCCTGACCAACCTGATCTCCTTTTATGACCATGTGACTCGGCTGGTGGATGAGAGGAAGGCTGTGGATGTGGTATACCTGGACTTCAGCAAGGCCTTTGACACTGTCTCCCACAGCAGACTCCTAGGGAAGCTGGCAGCCTGTGGCTTAGATGGGAACACTCTGTGCTGGGTTAGGAATTGGCTGGATGGCCGAGCCCAGAGAGTGGTGGTCAATGGTGTCTCATCCAGTTGGCGGCCGGTCACCAGTGGTGTCCCCCAGGGATCGGTGTTGGGTCCCGTCCTGTTTAATATCTTTATTGATGATCTGGATGAGGGGATTGAGTCCATCATCAGCAAGTTTGCAGATGATACCAAGCTGGGAGGAAGGGTTGATCTGTTAGAGGGTAGGATGGCCCTACAGAGGGACCTGGACAGATTGGAGAGATGGGCTGATTCTAATGGGATGATGTTTAATAAGTCCAAATGTCGGGTACTTCATTTTGGACACAACAATCCCATGCAGAGCTACAGACTGGGGACAGAGTGGCTGGAGAGTAGTCAGGCAGAAAAGGACCTGAGAGTGCTGGTGGACAGGAAGCTCAACATGAGCCAGCAGTGTGCCCAGGTGGCTAAGGCCAATGGTATCCTGGCCTGCATCAGGAATAGTGTGGCCAGCAGGACCAGAGAAGTTATCGTCCCCCTGTACTGGGCACTGGTCAGGCATCACCTTGAATACTGTGTCCAGTTCTGGGCCCCCCAGTTTGGGAAAGATGTCAGGATGCTGGAGAGTATCCAGAGGAGGGCAACGAAGATGGCGAAGGGGCTGGAGCACAAGCCCTACGAGGAGCGACTGAGGGAGTTGGTGCTGTTTAGTCTAAAGAAGAGGAGGCTCAGGGGAGACCTCATTGCTCTCTGTAACTACCTAAAAGGAGGTTGTAGTCGGGCAGGGGTTGGTCTCTTCTCTCGGGTGACCAGTGACAGAACTAGAGGGCATGGACTTAAGCTTCGTCAGGGAAAGTTTAGGCTTGATGTGAGGAAGAAGTTCTTCACTGAAAGGGTGATTGGCCATTGGAATGCACTGCCCAGGGAGGGGGTGGAGTCGCTGACCCTGGAGGTGTTTAAGGGGAGACTGGATGAGGCACTGAGTGCCATTGTTTAGATGATGGTTGGTGTTAGTGTTGGGTTATAGGTTGGACTTGATGATCTCAGAGGTCCTTTCCAACCTTATGATACTGTGTGATACTGAGTGACCACTGACTTGAGGGTGGGGAGCCCCTTGCAACACCTAACTCTTGCTCAGGCATCCAGGAAAACAAGCAGGGCTCTGCAGTCTCTACTTGAGGGCCAGAGAGAAGAAGGGGCTGGAAACATCTCTCTCATCCATGCTGCTGTGTCCAGGGTGGGATGGACCTTTCCAGAACAGAAGCTCAGAGCTCACAGGGTTCTCCAGCCTGGTGCATTGTTTTCCTCCAGAAAGTTTTCCTTTTGTTGGCTCTGGAAGGGGTGAGGAAGATGGAACAAGGTTGAGGATGTTGGTTTATTAACTGTAGGGTCTCTGGGGTCGACTGTACGTGTGGGTTCGTTCTGCAGGGTCTCTGTCAGGCACTGTGATGAGCTATGCATGCCCTCACCAGCCTTTCTCTCCACATTGCTGTACTGCTTCTGAGTTCCTCTGTGCAGAAACGTCAAGGCATACAGATCAAAGGGCAGCAATGAACCACAGGTGAAGGCTCTTCCCCAAAGTCATAGGCCAAGACCCACTGAGCATTCTCAGCCTTATTCCCTGCCCTGCTCTCCTGCAGCTGGTGGCATGGGTCACAGGGCTGCTCCCATCAGCTCAGCGAAGGCCAGCCCCAGGCAGTGCTCTGATGTGGTCCCATTTGGCCCACCACTGCAGCCAGACCAGCTTCCTGGCATCTCTGCTCCTGAGTCACATCTGGCAGAACCACAAGTACTTCAGGGACACTGTGCTGTGGCTGAGGAGTATTACTAATAGCCTGGCAAGAGGCATGAGATATAGTAAGGCTGGCACAGCCTCCTGAGATGAGTATGGAGATGCTTGACCTTCCCAGGGCCAGGTCAAGAGGGCAAGAAGCAGCCTTGTTGCCTGCTGGGCAGCCTTGGAGGATGGGAGGTGTTGGGAGATAAGCTGTTCAGGCTAGTTCAGGAGCATGGTGGGAGATGCTGAAGGTGGTAGTACTTCCCCTACCTGACTGGCTCCTGGTGACCAGTGAAGCTCCCTGCAGTACTAGTTCATTGTAAGGATGTAGTTGTGCTCACATGGCTGCATGTCACATCATTATGGGTCACAGGTGGTGCAGGCATGGTCAGAGATGCCTGTCCCTCCTTTTCAGAGGTGGTGGTTGGGGTTTTTTATCAATGATGTTCTCCATGTTTTGAAATTCAAAGCCCACAGAGCTTCCAGCAGGGATGCATTCATCTGGACTCAGGCATCGGCTGCTAAGTTCCCTGTCACCCTATTGTGCACCCTGACAGGGGCACCAGGGCTTGTTTGAGGAGAAGCAGAGCAGGGAGCTTAAATCACCACCTACCATTAAGAGATAGGAATGGGATGTGGATGTTGCCTCCACAGATATCACGGTACCTTCACCCAGGCATGAGAAGCATCAAAAGGACCTAACAGGAGGCAATAAATAAATGGTTCCAGGTGCTGTGCTGACTCTGCTTGTGGAAAATTAATGACGCAACAAACATTTGCAGTCCTCCCACTACAGACAGCCCCGCATTGGCCTTACAGCTGGAATGGCAAGGAGGAAACGAGTGGGTGACAATACATGCCTGCACAGCGGGGACCTTACCAGCCCCTGCTTACAGCTGGACAAGGGCTGCTGCATCTTGCAGCCATGGTGCTGGGCGCTGAGCATGCACAACTCTGCATGTGCTGAGCTCAGAAACACACAGCACACTTGAAAATGTAAACCTGCTGCATGACCTGTACTGTGTGCTGTTGAGCATAACCAAGCTGCACATGAACCACTGGGGCTGAGACCTTCTCCCACATACTCTAGGCTCCTTGCACTGACCAGGCCTCCTAGTAGGTTGCAACAGACCCTGCTGTGCCCCCATCTCCTGTTTCCTATGTAGCAGAAGAGGGAGAGGTTTGTTAGGGACCTCATAAGCAAGGAGCTGGGGAACATGCAGGAAAGGGGCAGGTGCATAGATCTGCTGGGTGATGTGTGGTAATGTGGGAAAAGAGCAGAGGTTGTCAGGGGACAGGAGGTCCTCTCCCCCTGCAGCTCCACAGGAACAGAGGTCAGGGAGACCTCCTTCCCGCTCTTCCTCACCAGGGCTTGAGGGGCTTAAATCAGGGTTTGCTGCAAGCACAGCCCAGCCCGGCTTTGCATCCAGCTGCCCAGAGCACACCTGCCTGCATCATGGGAGGGATTTGTGGTACTACGGACCTTTAGCCATGTCTCAGCTCAGTGCTGCTGTGTCAGGCAGGCACTGGTGAGAAAAAGGACTATAAATCCTGCAGCAGCAATTTCCACAGTCAGGGCTGTCTCCAAGGCTTTAATTTTTCCATTACAACTTAATTAGATGTAAACTCAGTCACTTGCAAGCAGCAGGAGCCCTGAACAGGCAGTGGTCCTGATCTTCTCTCTGCAAGATGCCTTGCTAAGAGACTCCTCATCTCTGTTGAGGTGTCTTGACCCTCAGGAGGACGCTGCTCACATGTACTCAAGGGAAAGGGAGAGGTAACGTTTGCTCTCCTTTTGGCCCCAGATGGAGCAGCACTGGCAAGGAAAGGGATGGCTCAGACCCTGCAAGACAGGGATTGGCAGAGCCCTGTCCGCAGGCTCTGCCTCCCTACATGCAGGAAACTTCCTATGTACAGACTCACTCTCTTCTGTGGACCTGGAAGACCAGAAATACCAGGCATTTGTAGGGGAGCAAAGGGCTACACCCACTATACAGTTTCCCTGTTCTAGCCCACAGGGTTATTCTCACCTCCTGGGACAAGAGGGAAAACCCAGGTTTCCTGGTGCCTGGTGTCTACACTGTGTTTGTTGACACCTGGAGCTGAACGCTGGCCAAACAATGACATGCCAGGACACACTCCATGTGGCTGCTTTTCTCAGCAGGGAAAGCAGCTAGAGCAGTATAGAGCATGTGGAGCCAACCATACTGTTAGCGGAGAGACGAACACATAACCACCAGGACGTAGTGCGCAAGCACAAGAGGAAGGAGAATACAGTAAGGGTTTCAAGGAACTCATTTTAATACGAAACGGGGACAGGTTATGCATTTGTATAGGCGTATTGAGGAATGTAATGAATATGTAACATTTTAAAACATATAACCAAGGCAAAGTACCATGCAGGATGTGCACGTTTGTGGTGGAGCTATCCCCAGTGCACCCAGTACTGAATAAACATACCTCCTTTATAACCTTTCAGGTTGTAGAGTTGTTTCTCCACGTGTCAGTTTGACAACCCAGATGGAACATGCTCTGCTCGGCTGCAGGATCGACTGAGGAGTGGATGTCCTAGGTGCGCCCTGAGCTCTTCCTCGGAGGAGCTCCGCTCCCAGCCGCTCACTGCGGGAACAGACAACGACCATCTATGAACATGGAGTACAGAAATATGTTTTAAGGTTGGAGCATGTAAGTCACATATGGTCAGGGGCCGTCAGTTAATCGCACAAAGACGTCTGGCGACATAGTCCCCTTGGTTGGTTGGGGGTATCCACACAGGTTTAAGGGCCAGAGAGTGAAGGTGCAGGGGGCATCTAAAGTTTCATTCTCTGGAGGGTGCCACTGCATCACGATTTTGGGAGCCAAGACAGACCTGCTAATCATAGAATCATAGAATCTTCTGGTTGGAAAAGACCTTTGAGATCATTGAGTCCAACTGCACCCATCATCTGCTAAAGAATGTCCCTTAAAAACTCATTTATCCTTTTTTTAAACACCTCCAGGGATGATGATTCAACCACCTCCCTGGGCAGCTGTGCCAGTGCCTGACCACCCTTTCGGTAAAGAAATTCTTCCTAATATCCAGACTGAACCTCCCCTGGCGCAACTTATGGCCATTTCCCCTTGTCCTATCACCTGTCACTTGAGAGAAGAGATCAACACTCGCTCTGTCACAGCCCCCTTTCAGGTAGTTGTAGACAGTGATGAGGTCTCCCCTCAGCCTCCTCTTCTCCAAACTAAACAACCCCAGTTCCCTCAGCTGTTCCTCACAGGACTTATTTTCCAGCCCCTTCACCAGCCTTGTCGCCCTTCTCTGGACGGGCTCCAACACCTCAAAGTCCTTCTTGTAGTGAGGGGCCCAAAACTGAACACAATACTCGAGGTGTGGCCTCACCAGGGCCGAGTACAGGGGTACAATCACCTCCCTGGTCCTGCTGGCCACACTGTTTTTGATACAGGCCAAGATGCCATTGGCCTTCTTGGCCACCTGGACACACTGCTGGCTCATATTGAGCCGGCTGTCAACCAACACCCCCAGGTCCTTCTCCTCCAGGCAGCTTTCCAGCCATTCTTCCCCAAGCCTGTAATGCTGCATGGGGTTGTTGTGCCCCAAGTGCAGGTATCAGTCAATCCATCTAGCCTGTCCAGATTTCTTTGCAGTACCTCCCTTCCTTCAAGCAGATCAACACTGCCACCCAGCTTGGTGTCATCTGCAAACTTGCTAAGGGTGCACTAGACCCCTTCATCCAGGTCATTAATAAAGATATTGAACAGGACTGGACCCAGCACTGAACCCTGGGGAACACCACTCGTGACTGGCCTCCAACTGGATTTAACTCCATTCCCTACCACCCTCTGGGCTCAGCCATACAGCCAGTTTTTCACCCAGCAGAGGGTGTGCCTGTCCAGGCCAATGGAAACCAGTTTCTCAAGCAGAATGCTGTGAGAAACTTTGCAAATTCCAGGTACACCACATCCACAGCCTTCCCCTCGTCCATTAACTGGGTAACCTTGTCATAGAAGGAGATCAGGTTGGTCTGGCAGGATCTGCCTTTCATAAACCCATGTTGACTGGGTCTGATCACCTGGTTGTCCTGCAAGTGCTGTGTGATAACATTCAGTATGATCTGCTCCACAACCTTCCCTGGTACCAAGGTCAGACTGACAGGCCTATAACTCCCCGGATCCTCCCTCTGACCCTTCTTTTAAACGGATATAACATTTGCCAGTCTCCAGTTGAGAGGCATTTCCCCAGTCAGCCAGGACTGTTGAGAGATGAGGGAAAGGGGGTTGGAGAGGACCTCTGCCAGCTCCCTTAATACCCTTGGGTGCATCCCATCTGACCCCATAGACTTGTGAATGTCTAATTGGCCAAGCAGCTCTCTAACCAAGTCTTCTTGGAACATTGAGGGTTCACCTTCACAGTCTTCTGGCTCAGGAGGCTTGGAGCCCAGAGAACATCTTACCTTCCTATTAAAGACCGAAGCAAAGAAGATGTTAAGTGCCTCTGCCTTGTCCTCATCCTTTGTTACTACCATTCCCCTTGCATCCAGTAGAGGAGGGAGATTCTCCTTGGTCCTCCTGTTGCTGTTAATATACTTGAAGAAACATTTCTTATTGTCTTTCACTGAACTGGCCAGTTGGAGTTCCAGTAGGGCTTTAGCTCTTCTAATTTTCTCTCTACATGATCTCATCTCATCCTTGTAGTCCTCCTGGGACACCTGCCTCCTCTTCCAAAGCTCACATATTTTCCTCTTCTTCCTGAGATCCATACAAAGCTCTCTGCTCAGCCAAGCCGGTTTTCTTCCCCACTTGCTCATTTTACGGCACAGGGGGATGGCCTGCTCGTGTGCCACCAGGATTTCCTTCCTGAGAAGCATCCAGCCCTTCTGCGCTCCTTTGTCATTTAGAACCTTCTCCCACTGGACTTTATCAAGCAGCCTTCTAAACAGGCCAAAGTCTGCCCTCCAGAAGTCCAAGGTGGCAGTTCTGCTGACTCCCCTCCTTACTCCTCCAAGTGTCGGGGGTCATTATTTGTTAAGGACACCATTTGTCGAAGAGGGTGGGAGACTTAACCACACGCATATGGTGTTTGATTAACAAGTCTCAGTCTTTATTAGCAGTACTTCTACCTAAATAGTTTAATTAATGAGCTTCATACATATTACAAAACTTTAGCTCCTTATTGGTTACAGACTTTATCATTGCATAAGCGTCACATACATTCCTGTAGTTTTAGAAATCCATCTGGTCCCGTGGGAGACATCCTGTTATCTCCCTTGCCTAAGCTTCACTGCACAACAAGGGCCCACTGACCTTGCTGGTCAGTAGTTTTTCACTTAGCTCAGTATTTTCCCACTCAAGGCCTAAGCAGCTTGCTTTTGTCAGGCTCATGTCTGCTTTCAGTGAGCCAGGTTTCAGTAAGTCTCTCCACAATTCCCCCGTTTTCTTTATCTAAGGCCATGTGGCTTTGTAACATATTTTGCACTAGGTTTTCAAGTATTTTCTGCAAACATTTAAACATACAAGGGAGAACCAATAAGATGAAAAATTATAATTAATATGACTAGTCCTTGTTTCAACAATTCTGATACCCAGGGTCCAAATCCAAAATTGGCCAATCATTCTCATAATGAGTCTGTCTGTAAGCTTAAGTCTTTTAAGTGTGTTTGCATTTCTGTTATTTGTTTGTGTATTGATGTTGAGTGATCAGACAGATTTAAACAACACATACCTTTGATCAGGAGTGTTCTTAGCCAGCCTGTAATACCAAATTGAGAATCAATTTCCAAGAACATCATCTGTTTCCTTTAATTTGAGTCAATTGGGTCCACATTGTAAAGCAATCAATCTTGACTTCTTGGCTTGTTTAACTTGCTGGATGGCAAGTTTTAAGTACCAAATTGCTTGAGCTTGGCGAAAAGCACTTCCTGATTCAAAATAATAAAATTGTAGCTGATTATATATGATACCTGCTGCTATATAAAAATCCTCAAAATTCTGATGAAAATGTGCAGCACAAAGACTACCTTCAGTTGCAACTACGTGACTATTTCTTATCAACCTATTGGCACAAACTCCACACTCTAATAAAAGATTCAAAGCACAGTTACAATATACACAATTGCAATCACAATTAATAGCTATAGCAGAATTCAATTCTCAAGCCCCCCCTTCAGTCCTTGTCGGTCAAGTATGTTCACAATTACATATCGTGGGCGAAACCTCTTGCTTGATGTGTTAATTTCTGTTCAAAGTTGTTAAAGTAGAATGCTTATTGCTCTTTGCTGTCGCTCTCGTGTGTTCGGTTGACTGACTCGACTGCTGGGCGTGTCCATTTACTGGGAATCCATAAGGGACCTTGATCTGTGGAAACACAACTATAACCACAACCAGTAAATAGCAACAGGCTCGGTCCTTCCCATAATTCTGTCATAGGGTTCTTATAACACAACTGTATTTCAGGCATAGCTTACATTTTCACATCACTATTATGAATTACTACAGATGCTTGTTCTAAACCTGCTACCAAACTAAGATAATTAAGCAATTAAGTGTAAAAAGCACTTTACTTAACCTTATCTGTGGATCTAATTCTGTTACATCTTTCTGCTTTGCAAGGTATTCCTTAATAGTTCTATATGCTCGTTACACAATCACTAACCTACCAAACACCAACTATGGTAATCCTAACACATAAGCAAGCTAAATATGGAAACCATAACAATCTGTTAAATATTCAACATTGAAACATCAATGTCTCCCATACTTCTGTTGTCAGCTTCTGCATCTTGTTCCTCACAACTCGTGGGAATATCTGGAATCTCCAGGGCTGCTTTTGTCCATCGGGCAGGAACCCACAATGGACCTGTGGGGGATGAGACACAAAGATAACCCCTCCCCCAGTAAAGTACTTTAGCAGGGTCTTGCCAAATACCTGTTTTAGGGTCCCTATATTTCACCCACACCTCAGGGCCCTGATTTTCCTTTTCTATCCTATAATGGATCACAGCAGCCGGTTGATCCTGTTCTCCAAAAATGCAAAGATGATTGAGTACAAACAGTACTTTACTTATTGTCTCTTTAATATCTTTTATCTCTCTGTGCTTATTTAGATATCTTTTTAAGGTTCCGTTGGCCCTTTCAATTATTGCCTGACCTGTGGGTGAGTGTGCTATCCCTGTGCGATGTTGTATTTTCCATTGCTTTAAAAAACAAGCTATTCTTTTACTTGTGTATGCCGGTCCATTATCTGTTTTTATCTGTTGGGGAATTCCCATAACTGCAAAACATTAATTTAAATGACGCTCTACATGTAATGTTTTTTCTCCTGATTGTGCTGTTGCCCAAATATAATGGCTATAGGTATCTATAGTGACATGTAGATATTTTAGTCTTCCAAATTCAGGTACATAGGTTACATCCATTTCCCAGATTTCATTAGCTTTCAGCTAATTTAGCTTTAGCTTTCACGTGGATTAATTCCAATTCCTAAACCTACACCACTATTGTGATGACTGCAAATAGCACATGACCTTACTATGGATTTGGCTTCAACTGATGAGATCTTAAATCTTTTCCTTAGCCCTTTAGCATTGTGGTGAAACATTTCATGTTCCTTCCTTGCTTTATCAAATTCTTCCAGCTCTGCATCTGCTATTGACACTAACTGATCTGCCCTGTAATTTCCCTCACCCAGACCTATGTCCCATTTGTGGCTTCTTATATGTATAACCGCATATTTATGTTCCCTGCTGTTTACTGTTTGTAATAACTGTGTAAATAAGGTATACAATCTCTGATTTTGTATTTCTTTGACTATAGCTCCTTTGGTTCTGGCTACCACCCCAGCAACATATATAGAATCAGTTACCACATTAAGTGACATATTCATATGCATCAAAGCCCAAATTACTGCTAAGAGTTCCAGTGTTTGTAAACTGTCGTCACTTTGTCCTTTGAGTATTTGATGTTGCCATAAACCATTCTCTTCCCATGTAATTGCTGCTGTATGTGACCGTTTTCCAGCATCTGTAAACACCGTCCTTGCTTCAGGTATAGGCTGCAGTCGTCTCCTGGGAATCTCGATCCAATGCCATTTCCCAATCCATGCCAACAGAGCATCGACCAATTTGTCTGATACAATGGGGCAGGAGAGCCCTAGTAAAGCTTCTTGCAGGGTTTCGCTGTTACGTAGAAACCATTCCAATGAGTCCTTTTTCATGGGTACTCTAATTAATGCTGGCTCTGTTGCATCCACTTGAAGTACACATTCTCTGCCCTTTTTTATGAGGATAGCTAACAACTCAATTTTTTTGAGCAAAGTTTTAGACTGCTGTATAGTAGGTGAGATCCATTCTAGGACCCCTATCTCCCCCGTTTTCTTTAAGGATTGTGTGATAGCACCTAATACATAGGTAGTCTCTGCCCAAAACGGAAGTTCAAGGGGTTTGTCCCAGCAATGACGGTGTACTTTTCCTTGTACAATACAGTCAGTAATTTGTTGGAGTACCTTTTGTTGCTGTGATGTTACCGTCACTGGAGTCGTAGGATCAGTGCCTCACAAGAGAGGGCAAAGGTCACTCAACAATTCAGAGGGTATTCCGACTATTGGTCTTAACCATTGTAAATCTCCAAGTAATTTCTGTACATCATTAACAGTTTTGATCTCTGTCTGTAATTGTAGCCTTTGTGGAGTTATAAATTTTTGTGAGATTGTCCATCCTAAATATTTCCAGGGTGCTGTTTTCTGTACTTTTTCGTCTGCCACTACTAGTTGGTATCTGTCCAGGTGATTTCTTAGCTCCTGTATCTGTTGTTCTGTAAATGGTTCCATTTGTGCAAATAAGATATCGTCCATATAGTGATATATTATACATGTTGGCCATTTCTTTCTTACTGGTTGCAAAGCCGCATCAACATATAGCTGGCATAATGTAGGACTGTTTTTCATACCTTGTGGTAACACAGTCCATTCAAATCTCTGATCTGGCCTTTCTCGATTAATGGCTGGAAGGGTGAATGCAAAACGCTTTGTGTCACATTGGGGTAACTGCATAGTGAACAAACAGTCCCTTAAATCAATTATTAAAAGATGCCAGTCCATCGGAATCATAGCTGGATTGGGTAATCCTGGTTGTAGTGCTCCCATGGGCTCCATTTGGTCATTAACAGCTCGCAAATCACGTAGCAAACGGTATTTACCTGATTTTTTCTTTATCACAAATATTGGTGTATTCCATGGACTTGTGGACAGTTCTAAATGTCCTTGAGCAAACTGCTCAGCCACCAACTGATGAGCAGCTATAAGGCTTTCCCTTTTTAGGGGCCATTGCTTTACCCAGATGGGATTATCATTTGTCCATGTAATTGGGATTGGAAAAGCCCAAGCAATGGCTATTCCCCTAAAGGGTGATCATTTGTCAAAACCATACCTAATTGAGACAGTACATCACGTCCAATTAAACATTGTACTGTCGGTGGCAGTTGCACAACAGAAAAAATTGCTTGAACTGTTCTTCCTTCTATTTCAACTGTTAACAAGGGTGTACGGCTTGCTAAGGGAAGTCCACCCACTCCTGTCACTGTTGTAGTTATGGCTTGAAGCGGCCAGCAAATCAGCCAAAACCGTGGTGATATTATGCTAGAATCTGCTCCCATGTCAAATAAAGCATTCAAATTTCTGCTTTGTGATCCCAATATAATTCGTACCTTTTCCTTTGGGCGAGTGGACAAGTCCAAGGTTAACATTGTGAGACCCTTTGTAGATCCAAATCCTTTTGCACCCCGTTGGTTCTTTGGACAGCCAATTTTCATGCCTGCCGTCAATTGTGGCAGTGGAATAAGCTGAGCAATCCGTTGTCCCTTTGTAATCCTGATAGGTGGAAATAAAGTGTAAACCATGATCATAATTTCTCCGGTGTAGTCTGTGTCTATAAGTCCGGGGAGCACAAAAAGTCCTGCTAGGCTGGCAGATGATCGACCTAGGAGCAATGCTCCCAACATTTGTCCATTAATAATCAAAGGTCCTTTTTCTCCGGTGGGGACCTTTTGTGGTTGAGTCGATATCAGGGTTACATCTATTGCGGCTTCCAGGTCAAGTCCGAGGCTTCCACTTGTGGCGGGTCGCAGTTTGGTGGCTGATTGAGGAGAGGATCGTTGTTCGGTTTCTCCGACTGTTGAACAGCAGTCACGCCTTGTGTCTGAGCGCGGCCACTGCAATTCGACGCGCTCCTGAAATTTCCCGACCTGTTGTGGCAAGCTGCAGTGTTGTGGGAATCATTTTTGCATTTCTGACACCAAATTTTTGCCGCTCGACAATCTCTTCGGATGTGCCCAGAGCCGCCACATCGATAGCATTTTAGCCGATTTTTATTTCCCACAGGGGGATTCATTACCGACGCTTGAAGGGGCGCAAGAGCAGCTAACACTTGAGCCTGTGTGCTTTGCGCTTGTTCTTGTAACCCCTTCCCTAATTCCTTGATGGCACTGACTAAAAAAGCTTGTTCCCCTGACGGCATTTGCAAAATTCTTTCTAAGGCTTCCTCTACTGTCCAATGTGGTCCCATTGTACTTATCACATTTTTTGCTGTAGCATTACTATTTTGCAAAATACACTGTTTTAACATAGTTCCTTTCATGTAATCAGGTACTCCAGCCCTTTCTATAGCTGATGCAATCTTATCAATGAATTTCCCAAAAGGCTCATATCTTCCCTGTTTTATGCTCATATACATGGGGACCCCACCCGGTTCTTTGATTCTGTCCATTGCCACCCGTACCAGACGCATAGCTTCTCTGAGTTTTTCGGGCCCTATCATGGCCTGTGCTTCTGTACGACTGTATGGACCTACCCCCATTAATTCCTCCACTGTTATTCCATATAATAGATCAGCTGGGTCCCATTGCACCATAACTGCCTGGATAACAAGAGTTTGCCAATGTGCATTAAATAGCAGTTGTTGGTGCTGAGTGTACATTAATTTAGCAATAGCTTGGCAATCTTGTGGAAGTAATAATTGTGTTCCCCAAATACAATCTAAGATTTGTTTTGTAGATTCTCCAGATGCACCAAATTGACTAACCGTACTTCGCAATTGAGCTAACAATTTCCAATCGAGTGCTGTAATTGTAGCCTGCATACCCCCTCCTGCAACTGGAGTAAAAACCACAGGGAAAGCCAGAAATTCATGCACAGCCTGCATTCCCTCTTTATCTCCCTCTTGCATGCAGTGTTTTGCAAAAGCCGTCCATGCCTCTCTCCATTCCCTTGCCATAGCCTCCACGAGGTCGGTTTCCGCCCCGGGGACAGGTTTTACAGCATTGTTAGGAGGAGGTAACCCGTGACTAAAAGCCCGCTCGATCGCTTGTTCTGACGGCTGCTCAGGATAGGGAGGTGGAATGTTTTTGGATGGTTCTGACGGGTCCTCCTGTACCTGATGTGCAGGAGGTGCCGAAGGCTGTAAGACATTTGTTTCTTTTTGGGTAGCAGGTAAAATTACAGTTGATGTGGCTGCTGGCAGCGGTGTGGTAGAGAACCAGTCAGCAGTATGTTCCTTATTTTTAGAACGTACGGCTGACAACTGTTCTGCTGCCTTTTTTTCTATTTCATGCTGCAAAAGCGTGCTATATATTACATGCCAAAGCTTTCCCATCTTTTTTGCCATTTTATCATCTTCCAACACTAGTTCCCAAAGTTTATCTCCAAACTTCTTCCATTCTTCTAAAGAATGTACTCCATGCGGATTTACAAAGAATCCTTTAGCATACCCAAAAGCTAATAGGCCCGGGAGTTCCTTTTTTAAGTCTACTCCCTTTATTGCCTTTCTATACAAAAATTCAGTAAATAAATTATATGCTGCTTCCCTTTCCATACCTATTCGTCAGCGCTGTTGCAGCCCTTCAGGGTCCGGCAGCACGTATGGCTAGGCTCACCTATGCGGTCACCTAGGGCATGGAGTTGTTTTTTTCGGAACATCTTTTTGCCACCCTTGCTGCGTAGGATCCAACTCACTCGCTGTTTCGCCGTGGTGCAAATCAAGTCTTATTCTTTCTTTGAAGTCGGTCAGGGTCACCATTTGTCGGGGGTCACCATTTGTCGAAGAGGGTGGGAGACTTAACGACACGCATATGGTGTTTGATTAACAAGTCTCAGTCTTTATTAGCAGTACTTCTACCTAAATAGTTTAGTTAATGAGCTTCATACATATTACAAAACTTTAGCTCCTTATTGGTTACAGACTTTATCATTGCATAAGCGTCACATACATTCCTGTAGTTTTAGAAATCCATCTGGTCCCGTGGGAGACATCTTGTTATTTCCCTTGCCTAAGCTTCACTGCACAACAAGGGCCCACTGACCTTGCTGGTCAGTAGTTTTTCACTTAGCTCAGTATTTTTCCACTCAAGGCCTAAGCAGCTTGCTTTTGTCAGGCTCATGTCCGCTTTCAATGAGCCAGGTTTCAGTAAGTCTCTCCACATCCAAGAACTGAGAATTCTATCATCTCATGATTACTGAGCCCCAGGTGTTCTCCAACAGTCACCTCCCCCACAAGGCCCTCTCTGTTCACAAACAGCAGATCCAGCGGGGGACCTTCCCTAGTCAGTTCACTCACCAGTTGTGTCAGGAAGTTGTTTGCCACACACTCGATGAACCTCCTAGACTGTTTCCTTTCTGCTGTATTATACTTCCAGCAAACATTCAAAAGAGGAAAGCCTGGTTTACGGTTCCCTGATATTCTGCCTGCAGTTCTACTTCTGGTTCAGGTTTTACTGTGGATGCAGATGCTGTCTGATACTTTTTCCTGTGCAGGATACCTGGAATCCTGAGTTTTCTTTACTCAGTGGCTTGGTTGTGTTGCATATCAGATGACTTGGTGGAGCTGGTGTGTGCAATGGGCATTGTGCAGGAATACACATGCTCTCTTTTTATGTGAGCTAGAGAATGTAATATCCCAGACTGGAATATTACATGGGCGTTATGGTTCACTGAAACCTCCTTTCTGTCTTTCTGTTGGGATTGCATGCAATACTTTTCATGAAACAGATTAGGGATAGATGAGTGCCTCCTTCACCCTTGCGCACACCATCAAACTGCTACGTGCCAAGAGTACCTTTGAGCTCTAGGAATAAATGAAATTAAGAGCTGCCTGATGCTCTTTCCCGTGGCTAGCTTTGTTGAAGCTGGGCCAAGCATCAGATCCTGCTGGTTTGCCAGCTCAACTTGGAGTGCTTTGGGGTAAACTTGGCTAGGAGAAGATTTTCTGCTTGCCATAGCCCTATCAGATGTTGAGGGAAGCTGGTTACCCTCCTTGCCCTCATGCAATCTGCCTTCTGCTGCACACTTAATTCCCAGTTTTTCACCAAAGCCCTGGGCACATATAGCAAGATGTTTTCTGAGGTTTGTTTGGTATAGTTCTCTGTTACTCTGATTCTGAAATTTGAAGTCTGATTGGGGTTTTGCTTATGATAGCTACTGCTCATATGAAGCCCCTGTTTTCTCCCCATCTTCCTGTTCTCGTGTGCTTGCCTGGACTAGGAATGTTGGTTTCCACAACTCATGTCTTGTGCCTAGGGTGGGTATTTGCTGAACATCTTTATAGCCCTTAAGCCTTGCCCTGGACTCTGTACTTCCAACTGAGTCCTCAGTGGAACTGGGAATGAGAGCGTGTCCCCATCTGAGGACCACTCCTATCTGAACAGTCTCCTCTGTGGGCAGCTCTTAGTCTATCATTACAAATGTTCTGCTGACACCAGTATCTGTCTGAAACGAGCTATTATAGAAGGGTTGTTGTTATAGGACATTGCCTTAGGATGCTTTCAACCTATCTGCTAGTTCAGTTGCTTTGTGACTTCAGAGTTTTCTGCTTAAGAAACTGCATGTGCAGTACAGTGGTGATGTCTCTTGGGTGACTCATTAGTGTCCTCCACAAGAAGAACTTTTTGTTGGCTGGTTTCATGATGACTCGTTCAAATTGCATGAGGATCCTCCACGAGTGCCAGGGCAAGACACTGGTTCAGGCATCAAGGACAACAAGAAACACTTCTATAGGTACATCAGTGATAAAAGGAAGACCAGGGAGAATGTGGGTCCTCTCTGGAAGGAAATGGGAGACCTGGTTGCCCAGGATATGGAGAAGGCTGAGGTACCCAATGACTTTTTTTCCTTAGTCTTCACCATCAATGGCTCAATCCACACCACCCAAATCACAGAAGGCGAGGGCAGGGACTGGGAGAATGAAGAACCACCTGCTGTAGGAGAGGATCAAATGCAAGACCATCTAAGGAACCTGAAGGTGCACAAGTCCATGGGACCTGATGAGATGCATCCACGGGTCCTGAGGGAACTGGAGGATGAAGTTGCTAAGCCAATATCCATCATATTTGAAAAGTCGTGGCAGTCTGGTGAAGTCCCCACTGATTGGAAAAGGGGAAACATAAACCCCATTTTTTAAAAAGCAGAAAAGGAAGACCTGGGGAACTGCAGGCCGGTCAGTCTCACCTCTGTACCTGGCAAGATCATGGAGCAGATCCTCCTGGAAACTCTGCTGAGGCACATGGAAAATAAGGAGGTGATTGGTGACAGCCAACATGGCTTCACTAAGGACAAATCGTCCCTGATGAATTTGGTGGCTTTCTATGGGGCTACAGCATGGGTGGATAAAGGAAGGGTAACCAACATCGTCTACCTGGACTTGTGCAAAGCATTCAACACTGTCCCGCATGACATTCTGGTCAATAAATGGATGTGACGGATGGGCCACTCTGTGGATAAGGAATTGGCTGGATGGTTGCACTCAAAGACTTGTGGTCAATGGCTCAATGTCCAAGCAGCGACCAGCGATGAGTGGCGTTCCTCAGGGGTCAGTATTGGGACCAGTGTTGTTTAACATCTTTGTTGCAGACACGGACAGTGGGATTGAGGACACCCTCAGCAAGTTTGCTGATGACACCAAAAAAAAATGGGTGGATAAAAAACTGGCTGGCTGGTAGAGGCTGAGGGGAGATCTCATCGCTCTCTACAACTGCCTGCAAGGAGGTTGTGGTGAGGTGGGTGTTGGGCGCTTCTCCCAAGTAACAAGTGATAGGATAGGAGGAAATGGCCTCAAGTTGCACCAGGGGAGGTTTAGACTGGATGCTAGGAAACATTTCTTCACCGAAAGGACTGTCAGGCATTGGAACAGGCTGCTCAGGGAAGCGGTGGAGTCCCCTTCCCTGTAGGTGTTTAAAAGATGAGTAGACGTGGCACTTAGGGACATAGTTTAGCAGTGAACTTGGCAGTGTTAGGTTAACGGTTGGACTCGATGACCTTAAAGGTCTTTTCCAACCAAAATTATTCTATGATTCTATTAATATCTTGCAAAACTGTTAGCATGATAAAAAAAGCAAATGAGATTCTATGCTGATGGATGCCACAACTTCATGCATGTAATAATGATCTGTGAACAGTTTCTCACTGTCCACAAGAAGCCTTTGGAGTCACTGTGCATAGTTATCTGAGAATATCAACTCAATGTTCAGCTGTAGCCATAAATGCAGGCCTCATACTGGAAATAATGAATAAATAAGGAAAATTCTGGTATATATTCTTGTATACTTAGATATACAGTCATGTTTTGCCTGCATCTTGAGTACCACGTACAGTCTAGTCATCCTCTCTCAAAAAGAGTAGCATAGATCTGGACATGATACAGAAAAGGGCAATGAGTTTGATTATGGACTGAAATAGCTTCTGTAGGAAGAGATTAAACAAGGACTTTTGCCTGGGAAAAGTAGATAGTAGGAAAAAGTAAAGGCTTATAAAATAGTATTACAGTGGAGGGAAGTTGAGTAAGGAATGAGAATTTGCTGTTTCTCACAGCACAGAAGCAGCACATCCAGCAAAATCAATTATGCAGGACGTTAAGGAACTAATTGTTCAACACAGTTGATTTGCAGAACATGCTGCTATGAGATGTCACAAAAGGCTGAAAATGCACACAGATTACAAAAGGAACCTGAAACCTTAATGACAGAGATGTGTTTCAGTGGCTATTATACGTGATGGTCAGTATGCAACGTCCAGCTCTAGAAGTTCCTTGACTGCTGGTTGTTGCAAGCTGGAAGAGTATGGCCTTAGGAGAGAAGAGATCACTCTGTACTCTGTGATATGTATATGCCAGTGCGAAAATGTCAAGGATAGGGCATTAGACCAGAAGAATTCTTGGTGTGACACAATATGGCAGTTCTTATTACCAGAATGTGCTGAAACAGTGGGGTAAAAATTAACTGAATTGGTTTTGAGCATTTCTGGTCAATTGGTGCTCCTGTGGGTGTTATGCACAGGTCCCCACAAATTTTCTTATATCTTTTATTAGCAAATCTGAAAGCACTTGCAGGAGAAAAAGACTGGTACAGACATAGCCCACCAGCTCAGTGTGCCAAGCACTGTTGTGGTTGTTGCAGGGAGTATGCCCACTCAATCAATCACTACTGCCCAGCCAACCAGGTGAGATGCCTGGTGTTAGCTGACTGGTCCTGTCTTTGCTCCCCCTTGGCTTCTGATTAGGATCTGGTTTATCTCCTGATGGAACAAAATCTGGATCTTCTTCATATAACTGTGGGTGTTCTTCTTATCCATCCAAATGTCTCGTCCTACGGAGAGGGAAAAGAGTAGTCTATTGTGAATTTTGTTGTGAATTCCTTGATTTTTTCCTATGTTGCAATTTCCTTCACAGTTTATGTAGCAAAATTTCTCAAGTCTCTGTCCACTGAGAACTGGGAAAGACTGGAACTTCACTGCCTTGAAAAGTCTATTTGTTGATGGTGGAGTGCCTTAGAGGCTCCTTTTAGGAGCAATAGCAGGAACCACTGCTATTTACTGCTCACCCCATTGAAAACATACCAAACGTTTTCATTTTATGGAAGATGGCTGAGGCTGTAGCAAAAGCAACCAGGCAGTAATGGGTATGTGATTTTTGTCTGCCATTCAGCTTGCTACAGGGATGCTCTGGACTGCTTAAGCCTGAGCCTGGTATCACAGCAGGACTGAGATTTTGGGAACATTGATGT
Source organism: Tapera naevia (assembly GCA_033556795.1). Classification (NCBI taxonomy): domain Eukaryota; kingdom Metazoa; phylum Chordata; class Aves; order Cuculiformes; family Neomorphidae; genus Tapera; species Tapera naevia. The sequence continues at coordinate 197,210 of JAUMJJ010000537.1, read as the reverse complement.
TGCAATCCAGTTGTAATTTTTCCTCTACCTCGTTCCTGTAACGAGCTAAACCCAAATTTATACACTCACAAACTCTAATGTTTGTGCCCCATAGAGTTTCAATGCCCCTGTATTGTTGCCCAGTTCCCTGTTCCCTGCAGAGAAAAAAAAAAAGTCTCCTGGTAGCCTCAAACTGTTTTTATATGAGACAAATGCCTGGGGTGCCAGTCTGCTAGAGGCAGCCTGTACACTGAGTCCCTTTTTAGTATGCTTCTCTGTGTGGCTATATCTGGCTTCAGTTCCTTGCTCTGGGAACATGACCTCATCATTGTTTTAGTTTTTCCAGTGATTCAGCCTGGTCTGGGGCAGGGAGGAGTCATTCCTGGTACAGACTGATGGAGTTCATTGCTGGAATTCCAGAGCAGTGCAGCCCCAACCCTTCCTGTGCCTTGACAGCTCGCACTGAGGCTGGCCTGGTGCATTGCATTCCTGCCTGGCAGATGGTCTGGATGCAACTGGCAGATGGACCAAAGCTCCTGCTTTCGGGGATAATGGGGATCCTTGTCTTTGCAGCACACTTGCCTTGGTGAGGGTGACGAAAGCTGAGTGCTGTAGCTTGCATACCTGTGAAAGCTGCAAGGAGTCTCTGCTTTATGGGTGGAAAATCAGTCTTGCAGAATTCTCATTACTCTTTATAGACTGGCAGCATCTCATAATGAAGTTAACTTTACAACATCTGCAGCAACTTGGTAAGTGTTATGATCTTTATTTCACAGGTGGGAAAACTGAGGCACTGAACAGGGAGGTGATCTACTTGAGGTTTTATGCAGCTAGAGCTGGAAAAACAAACTCCCATGAAGTGGTGTTGACTGTGCCCATCCTCTTCTGTAATGGTTGGATTCCTCCAGTGAATTATGAACGTGGGCAGTAGGTTAGACTGAGGTGGAACAGTGCTGGTAGGGAAGAGAAGCTTCCTATGTGAGATGAGGCCAGGCTGTACAGATTGCTAAACCACATTTTCTGTGGGTATTACTTTCATCCATCTTTCCAGGTATGGTCAGAAAGCCCTGAGGAGAACTTGTAGACAGGGTTCCCCAGCCAAGGTCAATGCTCATGCTTCTGACAGGCTGTGGATGCTGCAGGGTTGTCACTTGTGACAGCAGAATTGCTGTTGCTGCACATATGGTGAGCCTTGTTGCAGCCTGGATCTAAACACACTCACTCTCAACTGTTTTTTTGAGCCTGGGTTGTTGTGAATGGTTTTTAAATCCTTTGGGATCATCTGGTGGTTAGCCATTCCCTGGCTGAGACCAGTTTGGCTGCAGAAGCAGCTTGGATGAAGACATGGCATCAGTGTTTTGCTTACTAATGAATCAGCCTGTCAGTGTAGAATCACTTCATCCCAGGAAAGACCTGTCCTGGTTTGTCACTATGCAGGAAGAAGTCATGAAGGCTCATCACGCTTGAAGAAGCAGCACCCTGTGTGGAGCCCTCTTGCCCATATTGATGAATACTTGGAGATGAAGTCATGGCCATAATTTGTCTCAGACAGATCTGGGGAGCTGCACCTAGCACAAGATTTACTGTTGTTACATTGGGAAGCTTTCACCTTTTTCTTGTGCAATGGCAGCCCAGTGTCAGGAGAGTTATCTCATCCCAAGGTCAGGTGGGCTGGGCTGCGGTGGAGAATCTCTGCACCACGGAGGGGAAAAGCATAAAGTACCTTCCTTGTTGAACACACCAGCAGCCCAGGGAAAGGATATTGGCATGTACAGGAACAGGGAGTTTTAACTCCAGTAACCTGTCCTTTCCCAGCTGTGTGGAAAGATAATGGCTATACCAGCAATTTTATGGAGAGAGAGGAGATGAGATAATACAACCTGTCTGCTCTCATTAACAGGGAGAATTTCAGGATGACTTAATGCCTGGCTGGCTTCACTCCCCTTGTAGGTATCACCAGGACATAGACTTGTTACTTTGAGGTCTCCTTGAAGCTAAATTTTTAACAGTACTCATTGATGTGTTCAGCCTATGTCAATTATTTTCAACTTTTTTCTTTTGAGGCTAGGCGATATTTTTTCAAAGGAGGTCCCCTCCAACCTCTACAGAACAGACATCAGTTGCTAACAGAACTACATAAACTACCTGTTCTTTGTCATCGGTTTTACCCAGAGGTCACTGATGAAAGCTCTATGCCTGTCTGGCACTGGGCTTACTGAAAATAGGCTATGTCTGCTGTGGTGTACATCTTGAAAAAGCCTCTTGCTGAGGTCCTTCAGTGCTGTTTAATGGGCAGTAGCTGAAACCTGAAAAACTCCTCTACTGCTGATTCCAGCTGTGGGGACAATAAAAGCAAAACCCTCAAACCCTTTGACACAATGCTGAGCTAGTGCCTATCCCCCATCTTCCTTATTTGGTGCAAATCCAGTTGCAATACAGTTTGTAAATTATCCTGAATGGAGAGGGGAAGAAGAATCTTAACAGGAGGTGCCCAGGGCAAGTGACCTAGAGAGAGAGGGTAAGTCCCAGTGACTGTGGAGCCCCTGTGCATGGAGAGAGTGCCTGGACTACGGGGGATGGGCTGCTGAACCATGAGCTGGTCACATACATGGATGAAGCAATGCTCTCATCAGCCTTTCTCCCAGGTGTGATAGGCTGCTGTAGCACTGTGCACCAGAGAAGGTGTGGAGCTGGGGCTGTTTCAAGTGAGTCATGGGATGGAAAATTGCATGTCTGCATTACTGCTAGCAGATGTTATATATGGGGCTGTAGGAGCTGCTAGAGAACGTAGAGTTAGAGGGGGTCTCCCTTCACTAGCAGTCACTTCACCCCACAGCTTCCCCTTGCAGGCAGCTGCCCTCCCGCCCCCTTGCCTGAGCAGACAGGACGTGGAGTCAGCCTACACAGCACTATCACACTTGCTTCTTTCTGAGCGTGCTTAAATGGCTCTTGGTAACACAAACTGCATTTCTGCCACAATCCTCTCCAGAGTGCATCTGTATTTACACTAGGTCTTTCATTAGCAATCTGAATTAGAAATCTCCCCTCTTTTTAGTTTAAAACCATTACCCCTTGTCCTATTACTACAGGCCCTACTAAAAAGTCTGCCCCTATCTATTTATAAGCCCCCTTTAAGTATTGAAAGGCTGTGATAAGGTGTCCTTGGAGTCTTCTGTTCTCCATGTTGAACAACCCCAACTCTCTCTTAACATGGGAGGAGTTCCAGCCCTCTGATCATTTTGGTGACCTCCCCTGGACCCACTCCAACAGGTCCATGTCTGTCCTGTGCTGTGCTGCTCTAGAACTGGACACAGTACTCCAGGTGAGGTCTCATGAGAGCAGAGTAGAGGGGAAGAATCACCTTCCTCGACCTGTTGGCCATGCAGCCCAGAATATGATTGGCTTATTGACAGCTCATGTCCAGATTTTAATCCACCAGTACCCCCAAGTCCTTTGCAGGGTTGCTCGCAATCCCTTCATCCCTCAGCCTGTATCGATACTGAGGATTGCCCCAAAACAAGTGCAGGGCCTTGCACTTCATAGAATCATAGAATGGTTTGGATTGGAAGGGACCTTATAGATCATTCAGTTCCAACCCCTCTGCCATGCACAGGGACATCTCCCACTGGATCAGGTTGCTCAAAAGCCCACCCAACCTGGCCTTGAACACCTCCAGGGAGGGGTCATCCACAACTTCCCTGAGCAACCCGTGCCAGTGTCTCACCACTCTTGTGGTGAAGAATTTCTTCCTATTGTCTAATCTAAATCTTCCCTCTTCCAATTTAAAGCCATTCCCCCTCATCCTATCACTACTTGCCCTTGTAAAAAGTCCCTCCCCAGCTTTCTTGTAGTCCCCCTTCAGGTACTGGAAGGCTGCTATAAGGTCTCCCTGGAGCCTACTCTGGAACCCTCCTCTGGAGCCCTCCTCTGGACCCATTCCAACAGTTCCATATCCTTCTTATGTTGGGGATTCCAGAAATAAACTCAGTATTCCAGGTGGGGTCTCACGAGAGCAGAGTAGAAGGGCTTCTACAGGTATGTAAATCAGAAAAGAAAGGTCAAAGAGAGTGTACCTGCCCTGATGAGTGAGATTGCCAAACTGGCAACAACAGACGAAGTGAAGGCTGAGATACTCAACAACTTTTTTTCCTCAGTCTTCACTGACAACCCGTCACAGACACTCTCCTCCCACTGGAGAAAGCAGCCCCAAGACTCACAGTAGAGTAAGAAAATGAGCACCAAACCCTCATCTTCCTCAACAGCGAGTGACCCTAACCATAGGGGCAGACTACCACAGGAAAACGCATCTTCCATCTCATCAGCTCCCTACTCCAACTCACCTGACTACCCAAATTCCCACACAGAGGTGCATAAAAGTCCTACCTCATGAAAACCCTTTCCCTAGGAAAAGTGGAGGGGAGGATGGGGAAGCCCATGCCAGGACCTCTGCACACCCCATGTCACCCATGGAGCACACAGCAGCCACGGCAGGACAGGATATGCTCTGGTGTGGAACACATTGACATGCCCTGAGACTCCCACAGCTGGGGGTATTCTCAGTGTGCAGTTGTTCATAAACTTTCAAACATCTTTGCCCAATACTACAAGCAGAACATTTTTCAAAGTACTACAACATTTTTCAAAGCCTTTCCCTTATCTTTTCCCAAGGCTAAGACAAGGGGATTGCTAAATTTATACCACATTCCTTTTGCTGCTCTGGGTGATTCTGCAATGTATAAAACATACCTGAATGCATAGTTTTGTCCCGTTTATTATAACATATTATAATAAAAAGGGGGGGCTTGATAGGTGGGTAGGCATTAAAAGATTAAGAAATTCTAACAATGCAAAGAGGTGAACTAAGGAATGCTGCAATCTGTCATGTGTTGATTGCGAAGGATAAGGAAGGCCAGGATGTCTGCAAGACTGCATAGATAAGAGGAAGATGCATTAAAGGTGTTTATATGTTAATCAAGAAAGTGAGGTATGTAAATGATTTACCTAATAAAATGTGATCGGGTGTTACACGGGAAATCAGAGCTCTGAGAGGAGAGATCCCCAGAGTCTCTCCACGTGAATAAAGATACCTGCTTTCTAAAACTCAAATTGAGTCTTGGGAAGTTAAATTCTTGGCTGTTTCATGGCTTCAATAACAATAATACATTGTGATGAAAAGGAAAATAAGAGAGAGAGAAATTAACCCCAGGAAAGCCAAGTGATTCAAAGGACAACAGTAGCTCACCACCAACCCGACCAATTCCCAATCAGTCTCTGAGGAGCACCCCACCTGCCAACTTCCCCCCCAGCTTTATATGCTGAGCATGATGTCCTATGGTGTGGAACATCCCTCTGGTCAGTTGGGGTCAGTTGTCTCAGCTATGTCCCCTCCCAACTCCTTGTGCACCCCCAGCCTGCTTGCTGGCAGAGCCGTGTTAGGAGCAGAATAGGCCTCGACTCTGTGTGAACACTGCGCAGCAGTAACTACAGCATCCCTGCATTATCAGCAGTGTTTCCAGCACAAAGCCAAACCAGCCCCATACTGGCTGCTGTGAAGACAATTAACTCTCTCACAGCCAAAACCAGCACAGGAAGACAGGCTAGCATAGTTATTGGAGTCCTTTTTATACCAGTGTTTGCAATGTTGATGAGATTAGCATGGCTGGGATTGTGGTGGACAAAGGGAGCAATTCTCAAGGTCTTCTCTGCTCTGTCTGCCAGCAAAATAAAGTAAATGTGGCATCAAGTAGTAGGTGTGAGTTTTGCTTTCAGTTCATCTTCTACTGCTCTCCAGAGCCTGGAAAACATCTGACCAAAGTGGTGGACTGGAAAGTAAAGTCAAATTCTCTCTTTAAGTGAACCTTCACATGTTTTTTAGGGGAGTTGGATGTGTTTTGTTTTGTTGAGCTGCTTGTTTTGTGGGTTTTTTTTTAATTGATTTGCTTTGGGCATTTTTGCTACTAAAAAGAAAAGGTATTGCTTGTACAAATCCTTGTAAGGAAAGAGCAAGGAATTTCCTTTGTAGTGAGCCTGCCTGAAATTCGATACATCTCAGATGTGTGTTAAGAGAGAAATTAAAAGATTGCGCCATAAAGTGATAGTGGATAACAAATTTAATCTATTGTTATATTGTCCTGGGAGATAGAGTTGTGGCAAGGATGTTGTCAGTGTTATACTTTGTATGACAACAACAACAAATATCACCTAAACATGCTTCCCTGAGGAGGGGTGAAAGGGTCTGTTTACAGAGAGTCCCCAGGAAGATGGAGAGAGGCAACTGAGAGACATAAGCTGGGGAAAAGATGTCAGGAGGCTTGCAAATGAGTAGTACGTGACAGCTGTGCATCTTCCTGCAGCATGAGCTCTACTTTCCCATTCAGTGGCCTAGTTGAACTGGACAATGCCATGTTCATAACCTCTTTGCAATCTTGAGAAATGCCAAAGCTCCCTGTTCAGCCAGGTCCAGTCTCTTGCCCACTGGTTCATCTTGTGGCACATGGGGACAGTCCACTCCTGTGCCTTTAAGATTTCCTTCCTGAAGAATGTCCAGCCTTCCTGGACCACTTTGCCCTTCAGGACTGTTTCCCAAGGGACTCTCTCAACCAGTGACCTGAACAGGCCAAAGTCTGCCCTCTGGAAGTCCATGGCGGTGGTTTTGTTGACCTGATGTGCAGAATCAGACTCCATAACTCGATAAGTGTTATGAAGAAGGTATGTTTATTCACCAGCGAGTGGCAAGTCGGATAGCTCCAAAAAGCCCTGCCACACCAACCACCCCTAAAAGACATTATTTCATAGAATCATAGAATCTTCTGGTTGGAAGAGACCTCTAAGATCATGAAGTCCAACCGCACCCATTATCCGCTAAACCATGTCCCTCAAAAACTCATTTATCCTTTTTTTAAATACGTCCAGGGATGGTGATTCAACCACCTCCCTGGGCAGCTTGTTCCAGTGTGTAACCACCCTTTCAGTAAAGAAATTCTTCCTAATATCTAGTCTGAACCTCCCCTGGCACAACTTATGGCCATTTCCCCTTGTCCTATCACCTGTCACTTGAGAGAAGAGATCAACACTCGCTCTGTCACAGCCTCCTTTCAGGCAGCCGTAGACAGTGATGAGGTCTCCCCTCAGCCTCCTCTTCTCCAAACTAAACAACCCCAGTTCCCTCAGTCGTTCCCTGTAGGACTTATTTTCCAGCCCTTTCACCAGCCTCTTCGCCCTTCTCTGGACGGGCTCCAACACCTCAATATCCTTTTTGTACTTAGGGGCCCAGAACTGAACACAGTACTCGAGGTGTGGCCTCACCAGTGCTGAGTACAGGGGCACAATCACCTCCCTTGTCCTGCTGGTCACACTGTTTTTGATACAGGCCAAGATGCCATTGGCCCTCTTGGCCACCTGGGCACACTGCTGGCTCATATTCAGCCTGCTGTCGATCAGCACCCCTAGGTCTCTCTCCTCCAGGCAGCTCTCCAGCCATTCTTCCCCAAGCCTGTAATGCTGTCTGGGGTTGTTGTGCCCCAAGTGCAGGACTCGGCATTTGGTCTTGTTAAACCTCATCCTGTTGGTCTCAGCCCATTGATCCAGCCTGTCCAGATCTCTTTGCAGCGCCTCCGTTCCTTCAAGCAGATCAACACTGCCACCCAGCTTGGTGTCATCTTCATACGTTCATACATATTCATTACACTTCCGAGAAATCATTAAGATAGCCAGTAGACTGTTGATACTTGCAAACTGATTCCTTCTTATCACTACACAGAGCGTATGAGTTCCTTCTTATCATTGCTCAAGGCCTCAAAGCCTTACCTCCTTATTTCAGTTTGCAAAACTATGTTGTGAGTGAGATTCTTTCTTTGCATATTATTCCCATGGCTGTCTTTCCAAAGTTCAACAACATTCTACCTTCTAGTTAGTTCCCACTATATCAATTTCCCCTGTCTTTTATCCTGGGCAAAGCCCTTTTCCTTATACACAATCTATTTCTCAAAGGGGAACTGGATAATACTTTGCTACTTTTACTTCTTAAAGCATTTTCATGTGCAGTAAGTGTGGATGTTAGGAATGCTGGCCGCCTTAATACTCGCCAATTCCAAACACACAATATTGCAGACAAAACAAAGCTGATTAGAATTAATACCAAAAGAACAACAATGGGGTGACACAGCTTATTTAGAATGCCAGTAGCAGTAGGTGACCATCCAAAAAACACAGCCCAACAGTTATGTTGTGCATCTCTACTCTTTTCAAGATACTGTGAATTTCCGTTATGTCATGGTGAACAGTTATCAAGGTTTTCTGTCAATTCTCCTGGGTTTCCTTCAAGATTCTGATTAAATCTTGGTGTTTCATCGACTGCTTTACCAATGCAAGATTCATTCCAATAGGTACAGGTGACAACTTGTGGAACATTGTATAGTTAGATTGTACCAGGTGGTGGGATATGACTGGCGCTAAATAGGAAAAGTCACACCCAACAATTTTAACAAAATTACAAATACAAAAATTGAAATAGTTCTACTGTCTACAACTATCTTGTCTACCGTTATAGAGTTACAAGCAGTTCTCAAACACACACAACCCTGCCCAATATATACAAGTACTGTTTTTTGATTAGTGCCTGGATGGATTTCAAAACGTCAAATACTTTGCTCAGTATCGAGACAAATGTCTTGAGCTACAACTGTATTACTGTGAGATATGTACATCTGATTCGTGTAAATATGGGACAATATTGAAGCAAGATGATGAAATATAACTTTTTTTTTTATAACCATAAACTTAAGCAACTGTACATAGTTTTTATATTATGAAAGACACTGGGTGTATTTCTTGATAAACTAGTTCAACCCAGTTTTGCTGATAACCGCATAGTGCTGCACAAGAAGATATCAAGAGCGCATGGGCAGAACCTAAGTTTATCTGGAGGACAAGCTGAGGAGGGTTGCTAACGTCACCCAACGACCACCAGATGGGAGCAGATAAGACCCCAAGTGATGAAGAGAGTATGCGTCATAGAAAATACACCTATTCTAGGAATCCATCTACATAAACCAACCTTTTCTTGGAAATAGCCAGGAATATGTATTAGTATAGTAAATATAAACCGAATGGAAGAACTGTATGGTATGCGTGTTGGTGGAGCGCAGACTCCCCGCGCTCCCAGCGCTGTTTGCTTGCCTTTATTCGCTTAATAAATTGAAATTGCTGAACTGTTCCAGGTCTGAGCCTTGATCATTTATCATATTACTTTCACAGATAGACCCTTGTTGTTCCTTCACAATGCAAGATTCTAAATTTACAGTTTGCCATTTGTTATTCACCATTCGAGCCCATGTTCTATGTTCAAAAGGATAGAGCACAGTTTAAGTGAAGTTTACCAGTGTCCACCAGGACTTGGAGTTCTCTTTCCAATTCAGTGGCACTATCTCAAACGACTTTCCAAATTTTGGTAGGGAAGGTGCCCTCTTCGCCTTCTCTTATAATTGAGACAGTCACTGATTGCATCCACATCTGGGCCTGTGTACAACTAAGAACCAAAGAAACGTTATTTTGGACCATACCAAGTGCATCTATTATCAGATCATGGTTATGTTCATTCACATTTTTCCACTTGGGTAGCACTTTTGATAATAACCATTGGTCGGTTCCTAAAGCTGATAGGGAAGACTGCAAAGGTTGTTGTAACTTTGACACATCATTAGTTGCAGTAGCCAACTTATTCATTAATATTTCTGAGTCAATTCCATTTGAAATTTCCAATCCTGTTCCCAACACACCAGTTAGGTCTCTTTGTGTTCACTTTTTGAAGAGTACCTGTTTTACCTGTTTCCTTAGCCATGTTGTCCATCCTTTGAAGGATGTTTTTAAGAATGGAGAACAGGCAGGTTGTATTTCAGAAACATTGGTTCGCATTAACAACTCAACATGTTTAAGAGACTATTCTGGATTTAACAACAACTGTTCTTGTCCTGTATTTCTGATTGCATATGGTCCAATTTCAAAAATTTTCAGATCAAGTCCAATTTCAAAACTTCTTGGATTGTGTACTGATGTGGTCAGTGGAACTGTGGTGGTAGGAGAAACAGTGGTTGGCACTATTATATCAATTTTAATCCTGTAAGTCAAAGCCATTGTCTGGGATTTCTCCCCTAGGTATACTATAAAAGTATGGTTAAAGTAAAATTATGTCAACACTCTCATGACTTATAGAATACAGTCTTATTTAGAGGGGTAATTTTATCTGTCTTTCTGACACCAACATGGGTGGCTCCCAGAATTTGGGCGTTATTGATCTCATTATATATTTGACACCCCACTTTTATCTCCTATCTTTCCCCACAATCGGGGAACTCTGTCCTCATCTCGGTCCCACTGATTTCTTTGATACACTTCATTCCCAAGAAAAAACACCATAGAGATCTGACATACACATAATCACGTGGCCTTATGTTATGTATTGGTCCATCCAAACCACAGACATGAGTTCCCAAGACAATTTTTTCTGTTTCTAATCTGTTTCTGTAAACTTATTACATAATCATTTAATACTTCAGTGCCAACTTGTGCTGATGTTCATATATATGGTCTTCCATACAATATTTCAAAAGGGCTTAATCCTTCCTTAGTCCTTGGTTTGGTTCTAATGCATAACAAAGCTAAGGGTAGTGACTGAGGCCAAGTTAATCCAGCTTCTTGACTCAACTTTACAATTTGTAATTTAAGAAGTGGTTCATCTTTGTGAAATTGCCAGCCTATCCCCAAGAGCCTAACTTTGGCCACAAAATGAAGGCCTCTATCTGAGGATATTACTGCTGGTGTTGGAAAAGTGTGAGATTTTATTAGTCTCATATTAATTAAGTAGAAATAGTAATTATAATAGTTTTAAATATAGTGGGTTTAAATGTGTGTTTTATAGTGGTTTTAAATCCTATTACTTTAAGTGTGTTAGTGATTGTTAGAAGTAGCAGTTATTTAGATGAAAAGTTTTTCTTTTCTCATGAGAACTGTGTGAGGTACCTGAAACTTATCCAAGCTAAGCCTGCACCTGCAGTTGAGATAAAGAGACTGGGCCTGTGGTTGATATAAGAAGACCTTGCATACCAGAGTTAACTAAGAAAAACAGAAGACACTGGCGCCAAAGTAATAATAATTAGCCGATGAAGTAATCTATATGTAGGAAGTATTTTAGAAGAATCAGGGCCTTTTGTGATCCTTGAGGCCTGTATGCACAACCCTGCCTACATGCAGTGACCTTGGCATGTTGTGAGAAAATGGAATGTTAGCTGATAGATAAGAAAGAGAATGTGGAACAGGAGGTTTCAGCTACAGGAGAAGGGGGGCTGCAGGGTATCAGGTAACACCGCACTAACAGCCCTCATTGACCAATAATGAGGTGACAAATGGTACCGCTTAAGTGCATGGGAAATATATATATACTGTTGTAAAGAAGGCAATAAACGTCTGCTTCAGCTAACTCACATTGAGCAGTCTGATGCTTTCCGCAAGCCTGTCTCCCGCATTTGGCAACCGAACAGGGACGCCAACCCGCTGAATCCAGATTACCTGGATGAGTGAAAGCCCCGACGCACTGAATCCAGAATATCTGGACGAGAGAGGACGCCGACCCGCTAAAAATTTGACTATCCGGACGAGCGAGAGCCCTTGAAAGGGGACAGGATTGGGAGAAAAGGCCGTTTTGAGGCACCAAAAATAAAGTCGACGCTCCGGGTGCCGGTAAGCTGCTTAACTCAGAATAGTGAAGGAAGCAGCTCAGCAGTTATTACTGGAATTCCTCGCTGTGCGAGAAGCTGCCGTGCACACAAAAAAGCTATTACAATTGCTCGAGTGGGTTCATAAAATAGGATAATTTAAGCAGCTGTGTATCGTATTTAGTTTACAAGAGTGGCGTGAAATTGGGGATGAACTTCGGAACTTAAATATCACTAATATAGGAAAAGAGCTATTTACTGCTTGTAATACAACTTGGAGAACTACGATTAATGCCTTGCAAAAGTTAAAATTAGAATTGGAAGTGGCCGCTGCAGCTGTGCAGGCAATAACAGCCCCTGTATCTACAACCACAGCTGCTCCACCATCTCACAGCCACAGTCGCATTGAAGCATTTTTTGGTGCTATTAAAGGTCAATTGAGCGATAAGACGTGTGACTCTGTTAATGAGCTATTAAGAGTTAATGATATGTCTAATGAAGCAGAAAAAACAAGCAATGTGCCATCAGCCGCGAGCGATGTTCACGCTTCGGCTGCCGGAAGTGAACTGACAGACAATATGGAACGAACTGCAGTGACACCCAGTGATGATGTAAGAGTGGGAGGAGCCAAATGTTGCAAGAAGTTATACCCACCCTGGCCTCCTCTTCCTCCTGAAGCAGTTTGTTTAGTAGGAGACAAGTCATCTGAAGATGAAGCACAGCCACAGCATGAAACAATAATTCCATGAAGTAGCAAAATTACAAGATCTCAAGAGACAAATGGAGGAAGCTATGGATGCTCTACACCACAGAATGGAACAATCATTGTCGACATCTGCATCACATGCGAGGACTGAAAAACATCTGTCCAGGAACTGGCTGAAAGTATTACAAAGCCTTCAGCATCACCTTTAGGTGGTATAGGTAAAGGGTTGTGTCCATCACCCGTATGCGGCCAGTTCTATGATTCCGCAAAGGTCTGGTAGGTGGTCAGGTGTAATCTGAGATGCCATATTAGAAGGAGATGGATATCCGGCAGGTAACCTAGCTTTTCCTGTATTGTTTAATCAACATGGTAATAGTTATGAGCAACATGATTGGAAAATTTTACAACAAGTTAAAAAGACTGTGCAGGAGAATGGGATAAAGTCTGAAGCCGTTAGGGCTGAGTTAGATTGGATTTTTACAGCAGATGTTAATTCGCCATATGATTGTTGAAATTTAGCTGAATTGTTATCCCCTTAAAAGGGGCCACCACAGGAGAAATTGTTCAGCTACTGTGTGGTGTGATCATTGTCAAAAAAAAAAAATAATTCATACTACTGCAATATGTGGGATAGCAAAAAACGTGAATCAAAGCACGAAGGGACCCTGTGCAACGACACAAGTGGCAGGTCCCTCAGTACTGTCCAGCAACTCCCTCCACCAGCCACAAGGGGGAGCCTGGGAATTGATTTTGCAACAGCAGTAGATGTCACTCTCACAAGCACAGCTGTACATAAAATACCAACTGGTGTAACTGGGCCTATTTTTTGATAAAAGAAGCCTAATAGGAGCTCTTTTGTTAGGGAGATCATCTGCTAGTGTAGCAGGATTAATTGTGCTACCAGGGGTAATTGACGCTGACTCTAAAAAAAAAAAGTATCTTTAGGAGTGGTAATTTGCAATGACACATTATATCCCTTTGCATTAATACTGCAATGTTCTGCTTGACAAAAGGACAAGGGAGAAAGAGTTCAGTTATTGGAATGGGTTTTTGGTAACATCACACATAAAGAGTATTGTACCTATGCTAGAAACTATGGCCAATTTGGTAATGAAGGCCAGAATGTGACTGGTAGCCATTACAGGCCAGGAACCAGATTTTATTCACTTACTAATGACACCCTCAGAACTAGAATGGGCATTAGCAAACTCACTACCCTTGCAGAACTGTTTTTTAAACTGGTCTGGTGTATTGTCAACTGATTTTCCAGCAGGCAAAATAGGTATGCTATTAAGGACACAAAAGTGGACTGGCATTCCGCTGCAATCAGTCATACCACTTAATAATGCAGTTACAGTATTTACCAATGCAGGAAAGTTGTCAAAGACAGCAGCAATTGTTTGGGAAGAAAATGGTCAGTGGCAAAAGAAAATTATAAAAGCAATTGAAACAGATACATTGCAAACACTGGAATTAACAGCTGTGTGTTGGGCATTTTGTAACTGGATGTTTTTCTGGCTTAATGCTGTAACAGACTCTTTGTATGTTGCAGGTGTGGCCCAATGCATTGAGGACGCCATGTTAAAAAGTACTGGTAGGCCAAGATTGGTACAGTTATTTCAGCAGCTGCAGCAATCGCTGCGACAGCGCACACAACCATATTGTGTTATCCACATTCGTAGTCATCAAATGGAGTCTGGGCCTTGGACAAGGCAATGCAAAGGCAGACGCCTTAGTCTCAGTGGGACTGACTACCCAATGTCCCGCGAGTAGATTTGATTTGGCCAGGACAGCTCATAGTCAATTTCATCAGAATGTCAAAGGGCTAATGAAGCAATTTGGCCTTACTCACTCAGAAGCATCTGGCATAGTGAGAATGTGTCCTCAATGTAGCCAAAATGGGCCCGGCATAGGAATTGGTGTAAATCCAAGGGGATTCAAAGCATTAGGTGTGTGGCAGATGGATGTAACTTATGTAAGCAGTTTTGGCAGATTGAAATATGTTCATGTTACTGTTGATACCTATTTGTGATTTGTATGGGCAACTACACAAGCAGGGGAAAAAGCATTACATGTGAAAAGACACCTTACACAGTGTGTTGCTGTAATGGGACTGCCAGAGACTATCAAGACCGATAACGGACCAACATACACCAGCTAGAGTGTTCAAAAATGGTTCATGCAGTGGGGAGTAAAACACATTACTGGAATCCCACATTCCCCAACAGGTCATGCTATCATAGAAAGAACTAACAAAACTTTGAAAGAATATTTAGCTAAGTTTGTAGATGAGTTAGACGTTCAAGAAAAAACCAAGTAAGGCACTGTTTGTAATGAATCACCTTTGTATTTATGGTAATAGCAATGAGCCAGCAGCTTCAGTGCATGGTAGGGCTTTAAAAGATTGTGTTAAACAATTAGTAAACATATTAATTGTGTTGTTAGTATGTTTAATTATTTCTAGTTGTTTTTGTAGAATAGGATCCTGTGTAATGTCGCGTTTTGGCTTTGTTGTACAAAAGAAAAATGGAGGAGATGTGGGAAATATGTATGGCGCTAGGGCTAAGGGCTTTAAGAATAAGAGACATAAGGGCTTTAAGGTCAAGGGACATGCTGTGTTTCAGAATAACCTTAAACTCACCTCTAGGGTATAAGAGAAGGTAGCATAGTAGTAGAGTTATATAACTGTAAGGAACTAACATTAAGACAACCAATCAATGAGAGCCACGTGAACAGAGTGGCAGTATCATGTTATAGAGGGAGAGTAGAGAAATTTTTGCAAACATGGGGAATTGAGCAGGTATTCTGCATTTGTCCACAGTTCAAGCGATTGTGGAACGAGCACATAGAACTATTAGAGAATACCATGCAAAGTAAAAGATGTAACAGAATTAGATCCGCATATAAGGTAAGGTAAAGTGTTTTTTATGCTTAATTATCTTAGCTTGGTAGCAGGCTTAGAGCAAGCACCTGTAGTAATTCAACTGAATCCAGAAGGATGGTATGTAACTGCAACTGGACAGATAGTCATCTATTATGAGAACGATTTTACAGACAGAGCACCAGAAATGTCATTGGGGAACAGAAGCATTGGTGACATATCTAAAATGTGGAATAATCTTAACACAGATGTTAACAATGGCAAAATCCATAAATTTGAAATGTGAAGCTTGTTTAGAAATAATCCAGTAGTCAGGAAAAGGACAGAAATGGGGCATATCAAGGTAGGTATGGAGCCAGGTGATTATTGGCAAATCGATTTTGTAGAATTACCAAAAGCTCAAGGATACAGGGATTTGTTAGTCGGGGTTGACACCTTTTCTGAATGGCCTGAAGCCTTTCCCTGTCACACCAACCAAGCCAAAAAAACTGTAAAGTGGCTATTAAAGGAAATTAGTCCTAGGTTTGGGATCCCTTTAGGCATGTTGTCAGATAAGGGACCACACTTTGTGGCCACCATTGTTCAAGAAATAAGTAAAATGTTAGGGATCTCTTGGAATCTCCACACACCGTGGAGGCCACAATCTAGCGGACAAGTAGAAAAGATGAATCAAAAAATCGAAAGGCAAATTAGTAAAATATATCAGGAAGTCAAAATTAAATGGCCACAAGCATTACCAATAGCGCTTTTGAGAATAAGAATTAAACCCAAGAGTGGGATGGGGGAGAGACCCTATGAAATCCTCTTTGGAAAACCATATGAATCATGTTAAAGGAAATCAGGATGTATATAATTATGTGTTATCTCTCATTTGAACATTAACGTGACTGCGAAGTACTTTGATTTGGAACCGTCCGTTGTCACTAGAGAACCCAGTGCATGACATAGAGCCAGGAGACCAGGTTTACATCTACGATTGGAATGAGGAGCCACTGAAAGAACGGTGGAATGGACCATACCTGGTGCTGCTAACGACCTTCACTGCAGTAAAAGTAAAAGGGATAGACTCCTGGATTCATTATACCTGAGTAAAGAAGACCCCTAAAGATTGGGAAATAGAAGTATTGGGACCAACGAGACTCAAACTGAAAAGCAAATAAGATGTTGTATTTTGCATACAGTACTTTGATTGTGGTCTGGTCTTTAATGCCTATGATGGTTATTACCTTTTTAGAGATTCCACTCAAAAGGGAAGTAAATAGATATGTTGTGGGGGAAAATGCCACTCTGTCTTGCAGGTTTGAAAATACGGCTCCAATGGAAGTAGGATTAATTCGAGTTCTCTGGGAAAAGATGACAAAAGCCCCTGAGGTATCTGACAGAGAAATACAAATCACTGAAGTTAGAACAAAACGAGCAATAGAGGACACCCAACCACCCCAGGTAATTCACATTTCTCGACAGGATCCGGAGGAGAATCTGATGATAGGGGTAATCAGAGATTTTGCCCAAATGCAAAATACTAGTTCAATAACAGCATGTTTACCAATACCAAAAACAGCAGGAGAACCAATTAGTTTGGGAATAATAACCTTCCCCTTTTTGGAAATTGAAAATAAAGAAAATAAAACCATGTGTTGGCAAGAGTTTAGGACTTTACAAAGAAATAAACAGAAAACCATAAGGCAGACATGGAAGAAACAAGGTAGCAGAAGCGACTGTGAAAAGTTACCAGGGTCGGTATTCATAATGGCACTGTCCTGGTTCGTAGAGGTGGGATGGTGTTCTTATGATGAAATACAAACAATAACAACCTTTGAAAAGGAGGAAATTTGGAAATGCAGGGAAGGAAATAAATCAAAATCCGATGAGAGATGGGATACTATCTGGTCAATGAGTATTGTCCAGCATATAAACTGTAGAACAATTACCATACAGAGCATGGGACATTTTGTATGGGCAGCTAGTGACGGAACCTGGACTACCCACTTAGCAATTGATGGACCTGTAATGGAAATTACCCTAGGCCTGCCGACACTTTATCCAATTTAGAAAAGATCACCTTTTAAGGGCAAATTAGAAACTTTGCAAATTCGAGCAAAAAGAGACATAGATGATGACATTAAAGACATAGATGATGCTTGGCAAGAGCCCTCAACTGGAGTAAAAGTAGGATGGGCATTAGAATCCTTATTTGCTGAGGTAGCTGCATATTGTAACAGAGAAATGATTTATAATTTAATTGGACAGACTGAAAGATTGGCAAGAGTAACTAAAAAGGGATTTGGAGACTTAAATTATTGGAGCAGTCACATGAGAATACCCACAACACCCAAGATCCTCACCGACATACCAAGAAGCAACCGTGTGAATGAAAATACTTGCAGAAAATGAAGTATTTTCAAAGGGGGGAAATGTTGGAAAAGTGTGAGATTTTATTAGTCTGATATTAATTAGGTAGAAATAGTAATTATAATAGTTTTAAATATAGTGGTTTAAAATCCTGTTACTTTAGGTGTGTTAGTGATTATTAGAAGTAGCGGTTATTTAGACTTTCTTCTCTCATGAGAACTCTGTGAAGTACCCGAAACTTATCCAAGCCAAGTCTGCACCTGCAGTAGAGATAAAGAGACTGGGCCTGCTGTTGAGATAAGAAGACCTTGCACACCGGAGTTAACTAAGAAAAACAGAAGACGCTGGCGCCAAAGTAATAATAATTAGCCAATGAAGTAATCTATATATGCATATGTATCAGCTGTAACCTGTTGAATATACATTAGGTGATGTAACAAGTAGAGAATAAAATGTGGTCACTCTGTAACGGTTTCAGAACCAAATTTGGGTGCGTACCCCTGGTTCCCGGGGCCTCAAAATAAAGCACCACATATAATCTCTCCCGAGTGGTTATGTGTTTGTCTCTCCGCTAACGCTGGCACCCCAAATCTTGGTATAATTTCGTGTGACAAAGCCTTAGTCACTTCTCTAGCCTTGTTCATTCGGCAAGGGAATGCTTCTGGCCATCCTGAAAAGGTGTCAGTTAATACCAACAGGTATCGAAATCCCCCCTTTCTAGGGAGTTATGAAAAATCAATCTGCCACCACTGCCCAGGGAGATTACCCTTCCCTATATGCCCTAATTAAACCTTTTGGGTTGTTTGAGGGTTATTTTGCAAACAAATGTCACATTTCTGTGGCACTTGTTTGATGATTGTGTACAGATTGCGGGCAACAATGCACTTGCTCAGGTGTTTATACAAGGCCTCAACTCCCCAGTGAGTTTTTCTATGCTCTGCCATTATTATGGCCTAGAGTAACATGCTAGGCACTACTATTTTGCCCTGTGGTGTCTTAACCTAACCAATTTCCTCTGTTCTTCCCTTTAGGTCTCTAATCAGTTTTTGGTATTCCTTTGAATATTTAGGAGTTCGACCAATTTGGATTTTACCGTCTGGGGTTAAAGACTGCAATTCCGTTAGGCCTTCTTCAGCCACTGTCCTGGCTTCAAGGTCTGCCATAGAGTTGCCTATTTCTTGACCTGTAGTCCCCTTTTGATGAGCCTTGCAGTACATGATGGCTACCTTTTCTGGTAACTGAATTGCTTCTAGCAAGTTAAGGATATCTTCAGTGTGTTTTCTATGTTTTCCTTGGGTGGACAAAAGTTCCCTTTCTTTCCAGATGGCTCCATGAGCATGGACCACCCCAAACGCATACTTAGAATCAGTCCAAATGTTGATCTTTTTTTCCTTTCGCCAGCTCTAAGGCTCAGGTTAGGGCTATGATCTCTGCTTTCTGTGCTGAAGTATTAGATGGGAGAGCCTGAGCTTCTATTACCTGATCAGTATTGGTTACTGCATAACCAGCCTTACGTTGACCTTGTCGGACGAAGCTGCTGCCATCTGTATACCAGGTATCTTCGGCATCCTCCAATGGCTGTTGCTTTAGATCTGGCCGGCTGGAATACACTGCTTCAGTGGTCTCCGGGCAATCATGGATCACAGGCTCGTCTGTTGCTCCACTGAGAAAGGATGCTGGATTGACCATGTTAACAGCCATTACCTGGACATCATCTTGCTCTTCTATGATGCCCTGATGTTTGAGAAATCTTTGTGGGGATAGCCAATGTCCCCCTTTTGCCTCTAGCACAGCAGAGACAGTGTGTGATACCAGTACAGTCATCTTTTGGCCCATGGTGAATTTATGGGCCTCTTGGATGTTAGTCACTACTGCAGCCACTGTTCTTAGGCAGCTCGGCCATCCTCTGCTTACTTCATCCAATTGTTTGGAGAAGTATGCTACTGCTCTTCGATCTGGGCCGAGGTTTTGAGCCAAAATCCCCAGTGCAATGCCCTGCTTCTCATGGGAAAACAGCCAAAAGGTTTTGTAGGGTCTGGTAACCCTAAAGCTGGTGCTTGCGTGAGTTCTCATTTCAAATTGTGAAAAGCCTGCTTGGCTTCTCTATTCCGTGTGAGATCTCTTGAATTAGTTTTAATAAGTTCATAAAGTGGTCTTACCAGGAGTCCGTAGTTGTTAGATCCACAAATGACACCAACCTGTCATTCCCAGGAAGGTTCAGAACTCCTTAACCATCTGTGGTTTGGGAGTTAGGCAGATGGCTTTCTTTCTCGCTGTCCCTAAGGTCCGTTCACCAGCTGTGATTTCATATCCTAGATATGTCACCTTTTGCTGGGCTATTTGAGCTTTCTGCGGAGAGACTCAGTAACCATTTAGTCCAAGAAAGTTCAATAAACTCACTGTCCATGTTATATTCTGCTCCTTTGTTTCAGTGGCTATGAGGAGGTTGTCCACATACTGCAATAGAGTCCCAGTCCCAGCCCCAGGTGTCGATTCCCATTGTTCTAGGTCTTTGGCCAGCTGGTTGTCGAAAAGAGTAGGGCTATTCTTAAAACCTTGTGGAAGTACGGTCCATGCTAGCTGTTTTTTTTTTTTCCTCCGGAGTCGGGGGGGAAAGGGGGGGGGGGGGGGAGGGGGGGAGGGTTTCCCATTCAAAGGCAAATAGTAATTGACTCTCTGGGCTCAAAGGTATGCAACAGAAAGCATCCTTTAAATCAAGTATGGTAAACCAGGCCAATTCAGGCTTCAATTTGGTTAACAAAGCGTATGGGTTGGCCACCACAGTTATTTTGTTAATTTTATTTCTGCCCTCAGTTATTCTAATAAATGTTATCCCAATAATGGTTTTGGCGAATTTGGCATATAAAGGAATTTGAGTATTCACAATTGCTTTCCCAATTTAAACATCAAGGGCTTGAAGAAATACGCATTTTCGCTTTGGCCAGTAGCTCACTTTACCGTTACAAAATCATTATCCACAGGTGTTAAAGCCGAGAATGTTGCTCCGGTATCTACTAAAAACTCCACTCCCCCCATTTCTGTTTCCCTAGCTTTAATATAACCAGTGGATCTGCTAGGGTAGATTCCCCAGGTCCCTGTCAGTCCTCACAGTTTTCGGCCACGGGGGCCTGGGTTCTGGGGGTGTTCATGATTCTCCTACACATGCACACTGATTGATCACCAGCGGGGTCTCCAAGTCTCCAAGGGCCTCCGTTTCTCTATTACTAAATACTTTCCAAGCCTCATCAAGAAATTTTTCTAAATTTTGTCCCTCAGTCATTCCCAGCTTCTGTAACTTCCTCCTACATCCTTGGCTGATTGCCCTATAAAAAGCGAGTACATCTTCCCCTGACTCTTTAAGGTCTTCAGCCAGTTCATGGGCCTTTTTCAATATTAATTGTTTACATGATCTAACATTAATTGAATATCCTTCCAGTCAGGGTTATGCTGTCTAACTAAGTACTGAAATGCCTTGCCACCCCTACGGGATCCATTCCATAGCTTTTTGCTTTCCTTTCCCACGATTCTAAATCCATTGCGGTAAAGGCTACCTTAATTAGCACCGTGTTTCTGTCTGGCCCGACTGTCTCCAGTAAAGGTGCCTGTAGAGGTACTGATGTTAACTCTTTCTTGGTCTGAGTGCGGGACGCCAGAGGCGTTCCAGGGGCGTTGCCGGAATCTGGGTTCTCATAGCCCTCCTGTGTTACCACAGGTGGTGGTCTTTCATACTCTGATAAGTCTTTATTCTGTGCCTTTCGGACCTTACTCGGGTTCATAGACCTCTTCAACTTGATTTTTCCTTCTTTTAAATTTTCCCTTTCCAATGCTAAACTCACAATCCTTTTGATATTCACAGTCTCCTCCCAGGCTTCAAACTCGCTCTGGGAACTCTTCTGTTCGCTGTGTTTCCTAACTCTTAACTCTTAACGTGCCTCCCACAGTTACAACAATACCTTATCCACAATGCTTCTTCTACCCGAATATATGTCTTACATTTAAAACATCAAAGCCTACTATATCACAAAATCTCCTCTTAAATCTACATTATCTAAATTCCACTTTATAAAAACCTAAATATTCTTATTATAAATGTACAAATTATTATTATTATTACAATCACTGTTATAAGCGAATGAAGGCAACAGAGTCCCAATCAAGTTTACTAAGTATTTATTTAGGTAGGAAAGAAAAAGCAGCGCTGGGCAGCCAGGCAGTAGCAGCTCCACCAGGGCTCGCAGCTTCAGATGATTCCAACAGTCCTTTTTATCCCCACCCCACTCCTATCGCTGGGAAGGTTTTTGGGGGGGAGGGGGGGTGGGGTGTCTCTTTTCACAAACTGCTGCTAGCTTCAAGCAATTCCTGAAAACTTTGCTGCAGAGTCAGCTAAAACAGATTTTCCTTGTAAAAAAGACAAAGACTGCCATAGTAGCATTTGCAGTTTAACATTTGCTTAAAACAATACATTTAACAATATGGTGGCTAAACACATTCTGCTAAGCAGGTTGTTCTCATCTTTGGGGCAGCTTCACTGTTCCCTTTGCTCCGTTGGCCTGATCAGCAAATTACTCCTAGCTGCTTATTACAATGAAGCAAGACAGTTCCTAGTCTTCATGCTTGATTAAAAATACGCAGAGATTCAAATTACCAAGGCAGCATAGCATTAGAACTAAACGTACTTGAGCAAATAAAATATTATTCTCTAGGTTTGATTAACAAATATTTCAAGGTTACTTATTACACTCACCACCATTGGGCTTATATCATGATAGCGCTATTAATGTTAAATATACATGGTACCAATTTCTTAAAATACCTGGAAAAATCCTTCTCATATATTAATAAAACCATACGACGCTAAACAATAACACTAAACTCTGCCTCCCCCACCCCCGTCTGGGGTGAAATGTTCTTTTACCAAAGGGGCTCAAAAGGTCCTTTTAACGGTCTCTTCTGGTGGAACCCAAAACCACAGATAATACCGAAGGCTTACTTGCTCGTTATGTTAGCGGAGAGACGAACACATAACCACCCGGGGGAGGTTATATGTGGTGCTTTATTTCGAGGCCCCAGGAACCAGGGGTTCGCACCCAAATCTGGTTCCAAAACCGTTACAGCACGACCGCATTTTATTCTCTGCATGTCACATCACCTAATGTATATTCAACAGGTTACAGCTGATACATTTGCATATATGGATTACTTCATCAGCTAATTATTATTACTGTGGCGCCAGCGTCTTCTGTTTTTCTTAGTTAACTCCGGTGTGCAAGGTCTTCTTATCTCAACCGCAGGCCCAGTCTCTTTATTTCTACTGCAGGTGCAGACTTGGCTTGGATAAGTTTTGGGTACTTCACAGAGTTCTTCTCATGAGAGAAGAAAGACTAAATAACCGCTACGTCTAATAATCACTAACACAAAGTAACAGGATTTAAAACCACTATAAAACACATTTAAACCCACTATTCTTAAAACTATTATAATCACTATTTCTACTTAAATAATATCAGACTAATAAAATCTCATCAGACTAATAAAATCTCACACTTTTCCAACATTTCCCCCCTTTGAAAATACTTCATTTTCTGCAAGTATTTTCACTTACACAGTTGCTTCTTGGTATGTCAGTGGGGGTGTTGGGCGTTGTGGATATTCTCGTGTGACTGCTCCAATAATTTTATGAGTCCAGTTACTACTACGAGTGATTTCTTTTCGGATACATAAATACATCAAGTAAATCACAAGGAATACTATTAAAAGAGTACACACTGTTTCAACAAGAGATTGAATCCATCTGGTAAGGTGGATTCCTAAACTATTGAACACTGCTCCAACCCAGTTATGACTGACCTCTTTCTCTTCCTTTTCAGCCTCCTTCTCAATTCTTCCAAGTTGTGAAATGTCATATTCTATATCTGCAGTAACGTTCGGTATATGTACACAGCAGGGATCAACATGATCTTTGAGATATCCACAAACACCATGCTCTTTTAATAGTAATATATCCAATGCCATTCTGTTCTGCAAAGTCATTTTTGTTGTTGCTTGTAATTGCAAGTTTAAATCTCTAAATCCCTTTGTAGTTACTCTTGCCAATCTTTCAGTCTGTCCGATCAAATTATAAATCATTTTTCTATTACGATATGCGGCTACCTGAGCAATGAGGGATTCTAATGCCCATCCTACCTTTACTCCTGTTGAGGGTTCCTGCCAAATGTCATCTATGTCTTTAATGTCATCATTTATGTCTCTTCTTACTCGAATCTGTAAAGTGTCTAAGTTGCCCCTAAAGGGTGATCTTTTCCAAATTGGACAAAGTGTTGGTAATCCTAGGGTGATTTCTTTGATGGGTCCATCTATTAATAAATGGGTGGTCCAAGTTCCATCACTAGCTGCCCACACAAAATGTCCCGTGCTTTGTATTGTAATTGTTTTACAATTTATGTGCTGATATTCACCCATGCTTTTTAAGTTGTGACATGCACAACCAATTTCTAATGCTACTCTCACTGGTACCAAGGTAATAGTTTCCAAATCTGTATCACAATCTAAAACTTTTGAACAATTCCACCATTGCACATGTTTAGTTTGATCATAATTGTGTTTTTTGGTTGACCATTGAAAGCACCAGGATGTTTCTCCACCATATTGGTACCTCTGAACTATACTCATTGACCAGATTGTGTCCCACCAGTCGGATTTTGTCTTATTCTTTTCTCTGCATTGCCAATAAGGTTCTTTGTCAAAAACATTTACCATTTTCACCTCATTATATGTACACCATCCTGATATACCAGGGCTGATACCAAAGAAATAAGGGGTTTCTGTAAACACTGCTCCTGGTGGTTTATAACAGTCCTCCTTACTTTCTGGATGATTCCAGGTTTGCCTGTTGATTTGTAGTTTATCCTTCTGCACTGTCTTAAACTCCTGCCAACATTCTATTTTATTTTCTTTGTTTTCAATTTCCAAAAAGGGGAAGGTTATTATTCCCCAACTGATAGGTTCTCCAGCCGTTTTTGGTATTGGTAGGCATGCTGTTATTGAACTTACATTCTGCATCTGGGCGAAATCTCTGATCTAGCATCAGATTCTCCTCTGGACCCTGTCGGGACGTGTGAATTACCTGAGGTAGTTGGGTGTCCTCTATTGCACGTTTTGTTCTAGCCTCTGTGATTTGTACTTCTCTGTCAGGTACCTTATGCCAAACTCGAATTAATCCTGCTTCCATTGGGGCCGTATTTTTAAACCTGCAAGACAGAGTGGCATTTTCCCCCACAACAATCGTCATAGTCATTAAAGACCAAATCACAATCAAAGTACTGTATACAAAATACAACATCTTATTTGATCTTCAGTTTGAGTCTTGTTGGTCCCAATATTTCCACATCCCAGTCTTTAGAGACCTTCTTTACTCAGGTATAATGAATCCAGGAGTCTATCCCTTTTACTTTTACCGCAGTGAAAGTCGTTAGCAGCACCAGGTATGGTCCATTCCATCATTCTTTCAGTGGTTCCTCATTCCAGTCTCGAATGTAAACCTGGTCTCCTGGCTCTATGTCATGTACTGGGTTCTCTAGTGACAACGGGCAGTTCCAAATCAAAGTACTTCGCAGTCGCGTTAATGTTCTACTGAGAGAGAGCACATAATTAAATACATCCTGATCTCCTTTAACATGCATGTTCAGATCTGGTTGCGGAGATTCATATGGTTTTCCAAAGAGGATTTCATAGGGGCTCACCCCCATCCCACTCCTGGGTTTAATTCTTATTCTCAAAAGCGCTATTGGTAATGCTTGTGGCCATTTAATTTTGGCTTCCTGACATATTTTGCTAATTTGCCTTTTAATTGTTTGGTTCATCTTTTCTACTTGTCCACTAGATTGTGGCCTCCACAATGTGTGGAGATTCCAAGAAATCCCTAACATTTTATTTATTTCTTGAACAATGGTGGCCACAAAGTGTGGTCCCTTATCTGATGATATACCTAAAGGGACCCCAAACCTAGGACTAATTTCCTTTAATAGCCATTTTACAGTTTCTTTGGCTTGGTTGGTGCGACAGGGAAAGGCTTCAGGCCATCCAGAAAAGGTGTCAACCCCGACTAACAAATACCGATACCCTTGAGTTTTTGGTAATTCTACAAAATCGATTTGCCAATAATCACCTGGCTCCATACCTACCTTGATATGCCCCATTTCTGTCCTTTTCCTGACTACTGGATTGTTTTTCAAACAAACTTCACATTTTGAATTTATGGATTTTGCCATTGTTAACATCTGTGTTGAGATTATTCCACGTTTTAGATATGTCACCAATGCTTCTGCTCCCCAATGACATTTCTGGTGCTCTGTCTGTAAAATCATTCTCATAATGGCAGGAGGCACAACTATCTGTCCAGTTGTAGTTACATACCATCCTTCTGGATTCAGTTGAGCCTTCACTAGCTCTGCTAGTTTCTTGTCTTCTGAGTACCTTGGTTTCTGAGTGAGATAATTTTGAAAGGGGCTTACCTTCGTCGGTATTAAGGCCATCATAGTCTGTACCTGTCGTGCAACTCATCGAGCTGTTCGATCTGCTAACGTGTTCCCTTCAGCCACTTTGGAGTCCCCTCCTTGGCGCGCTTTACAGTGCATGATTGCCACCTGCTTGGGTAATTGTACAGCAGCTATTAAATTTAGAATTTCTGTTTGATATTTTATATTAGTACCTTGTGATGACAGTAGTCCACGCTCCTTCCATAAGGCTCCATGTATGTGAACCACTCCAAATGCATATTTTGAATCAGTCCATATATTTATTCGTTTGTCCTTACTTAATTCTAAGGCTCTTGTCAGAGCTATTATTTCTGCTCGTTGGGCTGAATTCCCTGCTGGAAGGGCTTTGGTTTCTATTACTGTATTTTGTGTGGTTACTGCATAACCTGCATATCACGTTCCATTTTCCACAAAGCTGCTACCATCAGTAAAAAGTTCCTGGTCGGGTTGGTCAAGCGGAGTATCTTTTAGGTCCGTCCGAGTTGCATAGGTGTGCTCAATAACCTCTACACAATCGTGTTCCAGAGGACCATCTTCTGTGGTTGCACCTAGAAAAGCTGCTGGATTTAACAGATTAGTTGTTTTCAAGCTCTCATCATCTTGCTCAGTGAGTATGGCCTGGCACATCATCATTCTGCTAGGGGAGAACCAATGCCCCCCTTTTTGTTCTAAGACAGTTAACACCATGTGGGGTACGTATACCTCGATATGTTTTCCCAAGGTTAATTTCCTAGCTTCTTGTATTAAAATCACTCTTGCTGCTACAGCTCTTAGGCATGATGGCCAACCAGCACTTACAGGGTCTAATTGTTTGGAAAAATATCCCACTGGTCGTTTCCAGCTTCCCATTCTTTGTGTTAAGACCCCCAGTGCTAGTCGTTGCCTCTCATGGACAAGCAATTGAAAGTCCTTAGTTAAGTCCGGTAGGCCTAATGCTGGTGCCTTGGTCAAGGCCTCTTTCAGTTCCTTAAAGGCTCTTCGTGGGGTCCTTCCCAGAAAAAGGTTGGTGATTTCTGTGCCTCATATAGTGGTTTAGCTATGAGTCCATAGTTCAGTATCCACAACCTACACCAATCTGTCATTCCCAGAAATGTTCTTAGTTCATGTAAGTTTTGGGGTTCTGGGATTGCACAAATTGCTTTAATGCGATCCATCCCCAATCTCCTTTGCCCCTGTGTGATCTCAGAACCTAGGGATAGTACAGTTGTACAGGCAATTTGAGCTTTCTCCCTCGAGACTTTATATCCATTCCTGCCTAATTGATTTAGAATCTCGATAGTTACTTGCATGCATA
Organism: Tapera naevia; assembly: GCA_033556795.1. Taxonomy (NCBI): domain Eukaryota; kingdom Metazoa; phylum Chordata; class Aves; order Cuculiformes; family Neomorphidae; genus Tapera; species Tapera naevia. The sequence continues at coordinate 169,756 of JAUMJJ010000537.1, read as the reverse complement.
GTGATTTCTGTTCTGTCGCAATGAAGATGTCATCTACATACTGCAACAAGAGATACTGTGATCTGGGTTCCTGAATTCCTCCTTGCGTTGTCCAGGACTCCAGTTCTTTTGCCAATTGATTTCCAAAGAGCGTCGGACTGTTCTTAAATCCTTGCGGGAGCCTCGCCCACGTCAGCTGTGCTTTTCGTCCATTATGTGGGTTTTCCCATTCGAAAGCAAAAAGTTTCCTGTTAGCTTTGTCAAGGGGAATGCAGAAGAAAGCATCTTTTAAATCAATTACTGTAAACCATTTATATTTCTCCTTCACAGATGTTAACAATGTGTATGGATTAGCTACCACCGGGTGAACATCTTTTGTGATATTATTAATTGCTCTTAAATCCTGTACCATCCTGTATTCTCCATTTGGTTTCTTTACTGGAAAAATTGGGGTATTATATTCTGATTCACATTCCTCCAGTATCCCGAATTTTAAGAATTTTTCAATAATCTTCACTATCCCATATCGAGCTTCTAATTTTATTGGATATTGTTTTACCCGTATTGGTTTTGCTCCCTCCTTTAATTCTACCACCACAGGTTGTGCCAATTTAGATTTTCCTGGAATATCAGTTTCCCAAACAGTAGGGATTACTGCCTCCTCCACTTCCTTAGGTATTGGAATCTTTGGACTATCTTTTAGTACCAATATATGTCCTGATCTCGATTCCAGGACTTGCATTATTAATTCCCCATTTTCAAATGTAATTTTAGCATTCAATTTAGACAGTAAATCTCGGCCCAACAGAGAAACTGGGCAGTCTGGCACATATAAAAACTCACGTGTCAATTCCTTCCCTCCAAATCGTAACTCCAGGGGTCGCATAAATGGCCGTATTTCCTCTTTCCCTGTGGCTCCCACTACTGCAGTTGTCCTATTCCCTATTTTTCCATACAGATCATTTAAAACCGAGTATGTTGCACCAGTATCTATTAAGAATTCCACTTCCTCTCCTCCAAGCCTTATTTTCACTAGAGGCTCATCTGATTCTAGTCAGCTCTGATTTTCGTGTTCTCCCAAAACCATCATTCTTGCCATATCAGCATTTCCAGCTGGATCTGTCTCCTTTGCGGGCATTTGCTTTTCCAATGTCCCTCCTATTTACAATACGCACACTGATTCATGCCCAGCCTGCTTAACCTGGCTCCTAAATCACTAGGTGAAGATCCTAATCCCCTTCCCCGCCCTGTATCATTCCTCTTCCTCTGCCCTGACTTCTAAAATTACTCTGGTCTCTGCCTTGTACCACTGCCAGCAGGCTCCGTTGCTGCCTTTGAACACTCTCTCTCTCACGATTATTATAAACCTTCCAAGCCACCTCTAACAACTTATCCAAATCGTGCAACTCCGCGCCCTCCAACTTCTGTAGTTTTTTCCTTATGTCATCTTGTGACTGTCCTAAGAAAATCAAAGCCAATTGCACTTTAGCCTGCTCTGTTTCCACACCTAAGTCAGTATATTTCCTAGCCACCTCCTTCAGTCGTTCCAAAAACGCGGACGGGGATTCTGTCTTTTCATGTCTAACATTATACAATTTTGACCAGTTTATTGCCTTGGGCATAGCATTCTGCACCCCAACTACCACCCATTCCTGATATCTCCTTAGACTCCTTATCCCTGCTGGAGTATTATAATCCCACATGGGATCTTCTACCGGAAAATTCTGTTCAACGGTCCCAGTGACTATACCCTGCCTGATATCTTCCCTGACCCAATCATGCGCAGTCCTTAATACCATTTCCTTCTCCGTGGAATCCATCAAAGTATCCAACAATACCTGAATATCATCCCAGTCGGGGTTCTGAGTTTTTAAAATCATTTTTACCACTCGGGCCACTTTACTTGGGTTTTCCCGATAAACCCCAGCCGATTGCTTCCAAAGCATTAAATCTCCTGGCGAGAAAGGTATTTTAACATACATCGGTCCCTCTGCCCTGACCCCTTGTTGGAGCAGTGCCAACAATGCGCCGGCCGCCTGGTGATGGGTTTCCCCCCCTCGGACATCTCGTTGTCATGTTCTATGGGAAACTGGGGTATCCTCACAGTCATATTTCACATTATTCTCGCCTTCATCCTCCCCATCTCTCCCCCCCACACTCCTTGGAGCCGGTGGGGCCGATGGAATTACCGGAGATATTAATAAATCAAAATCATCCTCTGAGTGCTGTGCCCCATTCTCCACAGCCATACACTTCGTGCATTTTCTTTCTGTTCGGCACACCCCACATAGCTCACCCGAGCTTGTATCAACAACCATTAGCCCGCACGCCTTTTTCCATTCATCTGTGTTTCTCAAATAAAAAAACAAATCTTCATATGGCACTTCATCCCATTTACCCTCTCGGTGACAGACTGACATGAGTTGCTGGATTGTATTATAGTCCAGTGTTCCATTTTCTGGCCATTGGACCTGATCCCCTAATTTATATTGTGTCCACCATACATTACAATAATCAATTAATTTCCCTTTTTGCATGTCCTGCCCAAACCGCCCCTCCTTCCAGTGACTTAGAATACACCCTAACGGAGATGATTTAGGTATTAGAGATGATTTAGGTATTGGTGACATCTTAATTCTTTCTTGACAAAAATTAAAACAACATATACCAGACAAACAACATATACCAGACTAGACAAAATAACACATAACACATAGAACGCACGTGACGTTCCCAAAATTACCAGACAGATTGTCTGGTTACCAGACCAGATAAATTACCAGACCAGACCACTGATGCCGAATCTGCAGGGCTTTCGCTCCTCTCTGGCGGACGTCGCCTGGGCTTTACCCTTGGAGCTCCAGAGCCCAACCAAGCGCAGCTTTTGCCACGTCTAACAGGCAGGCTTTTACCAGACCACAGAAAATGGTACCATTACCTTACAGATTTTTACTTTACCAGACCCCAGAGAATTTTTACCTTACCAGTCTAACAGGTAGACTTTTACTTTACCAGACCCCAGAAAATGGTACCATTACCCGAATAAAGATAAAGCACTGTGTCTTACCAATACCGCTGGTCCGTCGGGGGCAGCGGAGGTTGGTCGCAGTCAATGGCTCCCCGAGAATCACCCGGTGCCGGCTGGTGCAGGATCGAAGCGCGAGCCACCTCAGCGATGCCCGCGAGGTCCCATCTGGGTCACCAAAACTGTTAGCGGAGAGACAAACACATAACCACCTGGGGAAGGTTATATGTGGTGCTTTATTTTGAGGCCCCGGGAACCAGGGGTACGCACCCAAATCTGGTTCCAAAACCGTTACAGCGCGACCACATTTTATTCTCTACTTGTTACATCACCTAATGTATATTCAACAGGTTACAGCTGATACATATGCATATATAGATTACTTCATTGGCTAATTATTATTACTTTGGCACCAGCGTCTTCTGTTTTTCTTAGTTAACTCCAGTATGCAAGGTCTTCTTATCTCAACAGCAGGCCCAGTCTCTTTATCTCTACTGCAGGTGCAGACTTGGCTTGGATAAGTTTCGGGTACTTCACCGAGTTCTCATGAGAGAAGAAAGACTAAATAACCACTACGTCTAATAATCACTAACACACCTAAAGTAACAGGATTTAAAACCACTATAAAACACATTTAAACCCACTATTCTTAAAACTATTATAATCACTATTTCTACTTAAATAATATCAGACTAATAAAATCTCATCAGACTAATAAAATCTCACACTTTTCCAACATTTATGGGCAAAATCCCAATTCCGCCTGCGCCCCATCAAGCAACAAAACACAACACAAAACCAACTTACAGCTACAAAACAAAACACAAACCACCACGAATTGGAACCCCGCATGCACGTTTCAGTCACTCTCTCACACAAAGCGCTTTCTCTAGTCAGCTTGTTGGAAAAGTGTAAGATTTTATTAGTCTGTTATATTAGTCTGTTATTAATCAAGTATAAAATCAATGATTTTATTAGTCCGATATTAATTAGGTAGAAACAGAAATATAATGGTTTAAAATTACTTTGGGTTAAGTGTGTTAAATGTTTCAGATGATGTAATGATTGTTAGAAGTAGCGTTTATTTAGGCGAGAAGTTTTTTTCCTTGTAAGAACTGTTTGTTAGAAGTAGAGGAATAAGTACCCGAAACTTATCCAAGTTGAACCTGCTGTTGAGATAAGAGGAAGGACTTTGCGTACCAGAGTTAACTAGGCAGATAGAAGGAAGCTGGCGCCGAAAAGACGGGGGCTGCCTGATGACCATCAAAGGGGGCTGCGCGAGGGCAGAAAGGACTAATGTTGTAATTAACCGATGAAGTAATCTGTACATAAATATGCATTAGAAAATGTCGTAACCTGTTGAATATACATTAGATTACGAAACATGTAGGGAATAAATTGCGGTCACGCTGTAATGGTCTTTGAACTAGATTTGGGTGCGTACCCCTGGTTCCCGAAGCCTCGAAATAAAGCACCACATATAACCTCTCCCAAGTGGTTATGTGTTCATCTCTCCGCCAACAGTTTTGGTGTTTCTTAAATCACTGACCTCAGAATATACACGGTATCGGACATTTACAACAGATGTATAAAATTATAGCTATCCCAAACAGCGCTCCCACTATCTCAGCAAGGTGTGCCCAAGTTACTATTCCCTCACAGTCTAACGGTTTCTTAGGGTCTCCCCCTCACCCAGCATGAGTCCCCGTTGAGCCCAACAATACAACCAAGAAGCCAGCAATATAGCTTCCCTCACCTGGCGTGGGATGCCTCCCCATGGTCTTACAGTTTCTTGGGGAGTGATACAGCTCCTCACCTCGGGTGGGATGTCTCCATACGGCCTAAAGGTTCCTCCTCTTCCCCCTGCAGGTATTCCCAATTCACAAACCTTGTCTGCTTGATAGATGGTCCTTGTCCACCTCCCCAGCAACCGAGTGAAGAGGGGGAGCTCCTCCGAGAATCACCCGGGGCGCGCCTAGGATGTCCCCTTTCTCAGCCGGCTCTGCAGCCAGGCAGAGAGGGTCCCATCTGGGGTGCTAAAATTGATCTGCGGAATCAGACTCCATAACTCGATAAGAGTTATGAAGAAGGTATGTTTATTCACCGGCGGGTGGCAAGTCAGATAGCTCAAAAAAACCCTGCCACACCAACCACCTCTAAAAGACATTATTTAAAGCATACATTCATACATATTCATTACACTTCCGAGAAATCATTAAGATAGCCAGTAGACTGTTGATACTTGCAAACTGATTCCTTCTTATCACTACACAGAGCGTATGAGTTCCTTCTTATCATTGCTCAAGGCCTCAAAGCCTTACCTCCTTATTTCAGTTTGCAAAACTATGTTGTGAGATTTTTTCTGTGCATATTATTCCCATGGCTGTCTTTCTAAAGCTTAACTCCATTCTACTTTCTAGTTAGCCCCTACTGTATCACAGAAGGACCATCCGATGAAAGGTATTCTTTTCTGGTAATTGGAGAACCGGTAAAAATGTGACCATTTATAAGGTACCATATATACTCAGTGGTTCTAGTCCCTGCTTAAATTAAGGGAATTAAAGGGCTCGAGTCCCCGCTTGACTACAGAAAGCATATCAGAATTGAGTAAGTAATGAGATTTTGGTTTGAATGTCATTGGAACTGGGGATTGGGATTCCCGAAATGAATGATGGGTTTCAAGACTGCTGTACTATCTCTATGTACCAGATGTAAGCAGTGTAAACCTACTTATGTGGAGACATGTTCGTTTTTGGGGGAAGGGTGTTGATTGGATTTTGGGGGGGAAAGTGTTTTGCCATAAATTTGAGTTTTGAGGAGAGTGGGACAAATCTGAAGGTGAAATTGGAAAGATAATATGTCAAATATTAGTTGTTGTGTCATTTTTGGTGGTGTGCATTATTCTTTGTTGTTATAAGTGTGCGCATGAAGAGGAGGACACTTATGTTAGTAATTTTTCGGAACTGATTAACATAACTTGGCCTAGTCCTGGGAATGTAATGAATATGTATGTCTTTTAACAATAAATACTGACCTGTCCTTTGTTCGGGGAGCAGGGCTTTTTGGAGCTATCCAACCTGCCCCCCACCGGCGAATAAACATACCTTCTTTATAACTCTTCTTGAGTTATAGAGTCTGATTCTGCGGAATGAAACCTCCCAGGGTAAATCCAAACAGTGTTTATTTTTAACACAGCCAAAACAACAAATCAGTACCAGTTTTGGGCACAGCCAAAACAGCAAACCCTCCTTCTGGGCACTGCCAGAATATCAAGTCAGTATTCATTTTGGATACAGCCAAAATATAGAATCAGTACTGGTTTTTGACACGGCCAAAATAGTAAATCAATATTTTGGGCACGGCCAAAATATGGAATCAAGTGCTCGGGTGCGCCCTGAGTTTGCAACTTTGCAAAACTTGTAAAATACAGTTCCCAATCTGTTCAGATCACAATCTGATGCCCTCAAGACAGCTGGACAAAACAATACAACTTGGATACGATTCGGTGCATGGTAGCGCCATGGAAAACAGAAGGAAAGGCACAAAGAGAGAGAGGAATTAGGGAGGGAGGAAGAGGAAAATAGTCATCACTCTGCAGCATCTTCTCAGGTGAGTTCCACGGGGTGGCAGGCTTCTATTTATAGGGCGAGTCCATGTCTCCTCCATTAGCATATGAGGGGTGGTCTTGCTGTGAAAGTTCTTGAACTGGTGCATGTGCAGAAGTTTCTTTGGGAAGGTTCTGGAATTGGGTTGGGGGCTCCAGGGTCACTGGCAGTTCAATAGACCCTTGCCAGAATAACCTCTGCCTGAACCCTTTGGGTGTGCATGTGCAGTCAGGTGTGGGGGGGCAGCACCTGCTGCTGCACCTCCTCCCTCTCCTCTGCGGCAGCACAGTCAGCCCAGCAGGAGCCACAGCACTCAAGAAGATGTTAAAGATAGCAATACAAGTAGAGTCAGATGATTTTTAAGACAATACAAGTAGAATCAGCAAATTTTAAAGACAACAATCAGAAAGCAAAATAATTACAGGAGTGATGTATGGGCAGTGATGTTAATTTTTTTGAGATGTATCTATTTAGATTTTTCCGGTTTTATGGCAGTTGAAGTGAGTAGAGCTGCAGTTCTGTGCCAAAATGAGATCTATACCAATGCCTTTGCCGAACTTACTTTCTTATAAACAGGGTCACACTCATAAAGATTTATTTGATTTGTAGCTACAGGTGTTTCAACAAATATCGCATTGTCTAGATAAGATAGGACAAGGCATTGTTAATCTTCTTTTCCCTGGTCAGGTTTCAGGCTCATCTTTGGCTCTCTTTGGGGTGTCTCAAGGTCCTGGCTTCTTCAGGGTGTGTTCTCTGATTATATGTGTCATTTAAGACATTTCAATCCAGAAAGTCTCCTTCCCGCTCAAGCCAGGAGCAGCAATGCTTTAGTGCAGAGCCAGCCAGCAGCCATATGCTGCGAGGGGGCCTGTTAGCTGACACTGAGGAATAATTGGGGTAGGGTTAGTATTTGATGTGCCTCGCTCCAGCTCATCACATCTGACATTTTTCAAGCACCTGCTGTTTCTGGGAAAGTCTGGATTCTTCTTTGGCTTTCTTCAGTTCCAGTTGGCTGCAGTCTTGACTTCATCAGCTTTTAATCATCTGGTTTCTAATTTCTTTTTATCCTGTGGCAATTTCCATCTGCAAAACAGGAAGAATATTTTCTTGCTCTCCTTTTTTTTGCCCATCCCTTTTAATTTAACTTATGATTTCTGCATCACTAGTATGTATTTTCTTTATTTGAATAGTGCACGACTGTGAGGGATGTGACACTTCCAGCTGGAGCTTTTTGCCTCCAAAAGGTAAGAAATGATGATGGATGATAGCTTCAAGATCTGCATAGATGTGTATGACTGCAGCCAGCCATTAGATGGCAGCATTATTTTAAATTTTAACAGCTGAGATATACCAGTTTCCTAATCATTTCCCACATGTCTAAGAACAAAGTGAGATTTAATAATAAGACTTTTGAACTTCAGTATTACTTGCATTCAAGCATGGATCCATCAGAGAGGTGAGGGAGGCTACAGCCACCTCCTGAGCAGCTCTCTGGCAGCAAAAAATATTTTGTATCACAGAGCCCTTCAGCCAAGCTGAAGAGCTTTTGTGTGCAGATTAGGGCTGCATCTAGGGGGGTTATTTGCTAAACCAATTTAATGGCTCACCGATACTGTCTCATTCCTCCATTTCTCTTCAAGTGGCTAATTTGGCAGAAAAATAACCCAGCAGAAACAAGCAAGTAGGTTATTTTTGAGGAGAAGACAACTTACTGATCAGACATGTAAGCACTAAGGGTGAAACTGTGCAGCTGAGGGCAGAGAAAGGCAGGACAACTCTTTTTTTATAAATGCAAGTCATTAAGTTTTTCCTAATTTCTTTGTCCAAGAGACGCTATATCTGTCTTTCCTATATGAGACTCAGTTTCCATACCCTCTTGCTCCTTTTGCTTTTCATGGCTATTCCTTCCCTTTTCTGCCTTATCAAAGATACCGGGTATAGTTCTACAAGTGTCTTCTGCAGTTCTCTACTCTGTGCCTGTTTCCTTTTGCTCAAGAGAGAACTAATCCATTGTTTCACTAATTCATCTCTTCCCATTCAACTCATTCCTAAACATTTCATTTTTCTGTATTTCCCACAATAAGTGATTTGTAAAAGTGCAATTAACTCTTTCTGTATTTCTAGCCTTGTATCATTTCTTCATTGTGGGTTTGGTTTTTTTTGTGCAGTCATTGGGTTTGTGTTGGTGACTATCCATCTTCACATTAGGGGCTTAAGAGTTGGCTGGAACAAATGTCAGAGGGCCTGCAACTGTAAATCCATTAGGACAAAGGCTCTCCAGGGAAGAACTGAATGCAACATCAGTGCTTAATAACTAATAAAGAATAACATGATAACAGCTCATCTTGGCCTCTGCTTCATGTCAGCATTGAAACTACCTTTGCTGATATGCAAAAGCAGTATAAACTCCCATTCTCTTCCTTTTTGGTATATTGTTATGGTTCCCATGCTGCATGGTTACTACACAGTTCATAATTTTAAGTTGTTTATAACATTTTGTATTTTATGTGGGCTTTTGAACACTTCTGCTAGGAAGATCTTTTGCTGAACTCCTATTGTATCTATTCACTTGGAATAATTCCCATTTAGGTTTCTGGAGGAAGAAAAGAAGTTAGCCCCTGTAGCTTGTGAATCCGTTTTTCTCAAGTGTTTTATACAAGATGAAGAGGTTTTACACTGTGGTTTAATCCTGTACCTGTATTTTTTGCAAAATTGTTATGTTTGGTAGAACCCAGTAAATACCAGACATATACTTTTAGTTGGAAATCTCATATTTTTCTAGAACAAAATACTTTATTTCCCACATATTTTGACTACATTCTATCAGTACCATACAGTCACTCCACTTACTTAAAATTGTGTCAGCATTCTCATCATAAGCCATTTTTCAGAGGTTATAATTTGGACATAAAAATTTACTTGGAAACTTAGTCTCAGCCCAGAAGTAATTGCAAAAATAAATACAGATTTTTTCCATATAATTTATGTTGTTGTTTTGGAAGACATAGGGAGAAGAAAAAAATTAGCACTGAAAAATGGTGGAGTGCATTATAATTTATTCTACTTTGACCAATTAAATGACAGAAAATTTCAGAATTTGTTGATCTTGTTCAATTGTAGTAAATCGCAATATCTTTTTTTTTTGTTTTATACATTTATTAGGTGGAAAGATGGAGAGAAATAGATTTAAATAGGTAAGATGATGCATCTAATACCTATTCCTATGGATCTGCAGGTAGAATCCCTTCAGCATTTTTCAAAAGCTGGGAGGATTGGACACATTGAGAATCCCCAGCCTTACTTTCAACTTTAAATCCCATCAATTTGAAAGTGACTCAGCCTTCTGTAATAAATAACACCTCTTCTTATGTGTCTATGACAAAGCAACCTGCTTGGTTGATGTGGGATGAGCGGTGGACATTGTCTACCAGGCTTTTGACATGGTTTCCCACAGCATCCTCCTAGAGGAACTGATGCTTTATGGTCTCGACAAATGGTCTGTGCGGTGGGTGGGGAACTGGCTGACAGGCCACACCCAGGGGGTGGTAAATAGCTCCTTTTCAAACTGGCAACCTGTCACAAGTGGGGTCCCACAGGGATTGATATTGGGCCCAGTGCTGTTTAATATCTTCATAAGGGATCTGATGATGGGATCAAGTGGACCCTGATGAAGTTTGCTGATGATACCAAACTGAGTGGGGAAGTGGACACTTTGGAAGGGAGAGCCACCCTGCAGGAAAACCTGGATAGGCTGGAAGAGTGGGCTAACAAGAACATCATGAAGTTCAACAAGGACAAATATAAGATTTTGCACCTGGGAAAACATAATCCAGGAATGCAGCACAGTCTGGGATCTACCTGGCTGGGGAGCAGCTCTCTCAAAGGGTATGGCGGATAAAGGCACAGACCTCGATGCGGGTTCAAAATGAAGTCCGAATTGAAATTGTTTATTTGTAACACAAATTGCTCTTTTATAACAATCTTTTTGCAAAGTCATTGTCCACGCGCCAATTTAACATCATGATTGGGTTAAAACATTTGTGCAGGTGTCTTGAGCTGTTTCTTAATTGGTAGCATAAATTCTGTTTTTCTTTACCTAATCCCTGCTGATAAACTGCTCGGGACTTTCCACTACTTCAAGGCCAGCCAGTTCTCAACTCATTATCAAACTCTGTCAAGGCCTCTCTGTTATTCTCTGTGCTACTTCCCAGGCTTTAACCCTACAGAAGGGGACCTGGGGATCCCGGTATACATCAAGCTCAATATGAGCGAACAGTGTGCTGCTGCAGCACAGGAAGCCAACAGGATATTGAGTTGCATTAACAAGGGCATCACCAGTAGAGATAAAGAAGTCATTGTCCCACTCTACTCTGCACTTGTCAGGCCACACCTGTAATACTGTGTTCAATTTTGGTATCTGCTATACAAAAAAGATGTGGCCAGGCTGGAGAGGGTCCAGAGAAGGGCCACAAAGATGATCAAAGGACTGGGAAGCCTGCCATATGAGGAAAAACTGAGACAACAGGGTTTCTTCAGCCTTGAGCAAAGAAGGCTTAAGGGAGGCCTTATCACTATGTTCCAGTATTTAAAGGGTGTCTATGAAGAAGATGGAGACTCCCTTTTTACAAGGAGTCACATGGAAAAGATGAGGAGTAATGGGTACAAGTTACTCCTGGGGAGATTCTGATTGGACTCAAGGAGAAAATTTTTCACAATGAGATCAATCAGCCTTTGGGATAACCTCCCCAGGGAAGTGGTGGATTCCAAAACATTGGACACCTTCAGGATTCAGCTGGACAAGGCGCTGGACCATCTTGTCTAGACCATTCTTTTGCCAAGAAAGGATGGACCAGATGATCCTTGAGGTCCTTTCCAACCTGGTATTCTACGTTTCTATGAAGATGTTGCAACCTCTTGTCTTAGCTAAAATCCATCTCATCTACCTAAGAGCATAAAACTTCTTTCAATATTGGTACATTTAGTGTCAATCCATAACTGGGAGTGATGATTTTTTTTGTATGCTATTAGAAAAAAATATTGCAAAGATATAATGAGATCTTAAATATTTACCTTTCAAGCCTTACGTCCATTTGTTCTCTATCTTGGTTTCATCCTGAATATATATTAACTGTAATGAATGGCAATTCCTGCCTATTTCTTTTTGTCACAATACAAGGAGTTTAGTAATTTAATTCAAAGGCAGATGCTCTTGGACATCTAGACAGATCCATGATGTTGCTGTGCCTGTGCGAGGCCCCAGCAAAGACTGGGGAGATGGATGAGGTGGTTTATGATTAAATTTAGAAAAAATAGGTAGTGATGGATAAATGAAGTGGAGGATTGCTGTTCTCCGGGTCCCACAACTAAAAAACTAGGTGGCACTGGGTGAAGCTAGTTGGAGAGAGTTTTAAGACAGAAAAAGGAAAGCACTTCTGGAGCCTACTGCCACAGGGTGTGGTGGAGGCAGGTTCAAAAGGCTGTGACAAAAACATGCATAAAGGGATACTGAAAAAGAAACCAAGGAGGGATGTACTCACTAACATTCCTGGTTCTGGATGCTGGGGAAGGATGGGAGAATGGACAGCAGGAAGTGGTTCACTTATGAGGCCATGCCCTAAGCAGTGTCCACTTTACCACTGCTAGATATATAATATTGAACTAAATGGACCATTGGTCTGACTCAAGAGGATAGTTTTATGGCAAAATCAGGACTGTTACATATCATGTCTCATATCTTCACTGAGCAAAGAGGCGAGCTTCTCGTGTGTAAGAACTGGTGGGTCAGACCTAATGCAGTGACAGAACTGAAGTGCTAAAAGTTTCTCTTTGAGTGGCTTGTGAAAGCAAATGAACCTGTGAGACAGCAGCAGATAGCACCAGAAATTTGGCTTATTGCATTGATTCCTAGTTTTGTAAGATGTAGATATATGCGGCTGGCAAAGCTGATGCAAAACTTTCCAAATGTGATACTGTTGTAGTCAGAATGATGGGAAAAACAGATTTAATTTGGCCCTGGGTATCTTTTCTTAGTTTATTTAAATATAATTCTAAAATATTTCTTTTAGCTTTTAATAATATTTTCCTTATTTTTGGAAGAGCTGCACTTTGAGCAATATATGACAGACTGCATATAAACCTTCTGTAGCTAGAGAGCAATGTCTTAGTTCATTATTAAACAATAGTATCAAACAAGTGTCAAAATTTGTCCTAAACATATAGATGAAATAATGTTCAGATGTATATTCGCCTTTCTGTGGCTTTTTTAAAAGTCAGTTTCAGGTAAAGTCTCTTTTCATTTGACCAAATGTGTCTTTCACTCTTTTCAGTCTACTTCTTGTGCATAACTGATCCACAGATCCAGTGGAATTTGATCACTGCTAATTTGTATGATTTATATTAGATGTTTTCTCAATAAGTGTATTAGCTATGTAATAATCTGATCCATGTGGATCTTTTATGTCTATTTTTAATATTGAGTATAAAGCAATTACCTCCCCTCTTCAGTTACATAAGGTATCTAATTAATTAAATAACTTGGGTTCTCAAGAACCACAGTAATAGACAGGAATAAAGTTTGTCTCTAACTCATTATGATTTTTGTAGTGCAGCTTCTAATCTTACAGACTACATTTACATTGCTGTTAGTGCAATTTGCTGACATAGCTAGAAAAACGAAGGAGTTATTTTCTAGTGAGGGAAATGAATGCCTTTTGGGATATAATGGGTGAGAAACTGCCATGGCCTCTTGGGGTAACTCTTCTATTCTATGCTTTCACATTTATAATAAAAGTTCTCATATTTCTTGCTGCATGGAAAATGGTGAATGCAGAAATGTTTCCCAGTCATGGCCTAGAGATGGAGCAAAGCTGCTGTAGGGCAGTGCCCAAACCCCTCTGCTTCTGGTGGAGGGAAAGCTCATGTGGGCATCCCAGGAGGCCAGACCTCAGGTCATACACAGCGTGCATCCACTGCTCACCCCAAATGCACCTGGTACTGTGGGATTGCTTGTGTGTGAAATTTGGAGGGTCACAACTCTCTTCCAGGCTTTTAAAGTATGACTTTCATTGGCCTTAAAAATCTGTGGGATGGGGATGCACTCTGACTTGGTGGTTTACAGTCAATGTTAATTGGCAGAAAACTTTTCTGTAAGGCAATGATGAAAGGGTTGTAGGAAGAAAAAGGAGAGAAAGGGCAGCTGCGAGAGACTGGCTGAAAACAGGAAAGAAACCAACTAGGGAATAGAAGACCCCAGCCCTGAAATACCATTGAATTAACTTTTGTGTGGACAGTGCATGAAGAACACGTGCGTTAGGAACTTAAATTGTGATAGGTATAATTGCATGAAAGTTCCTTTATTCTGGGTCCTTCTCCCTTTGGAGGCACTCAGTCCAGGCTCCAATAAATAGACTCTGTGACAGAACCTAGGATGTGACCCAGATGGGACCCTAGGACGTGTCTTTGCATCCTTCCGACTCCAAACAGTCCAGCATTGCTGGAAGACAGGTGAATTCACCTGGGAAATTTGGAGGGGGAGAATGCAGAGAGCAAGAGTTTAAACTCTGACACAGAGACCAGGAGGGGGCCGGGTCGAGTCCAGCATCCCAGGAGGTGGAATACAATTCTCTGTGCTCCACCACAGCTGTTATGGAGTGAGTTCAAGTGTCATCCTTACTGTAGCTTTGTTAGGTGCACAACTTGATCAGCAGAAGGCGCACATACACTGGAAATATACTCAGCATAAAAAGGGGATGCCTGTAGCTGAGGCATTGATGTGTGTGAAGGGGTTTTGAGTTTCTCGGTATGTTTTTTGCATCTCATCCTTGTTGCAGATTGGGAAAGAATTGATGGTACAGCAAGCCTTAAAGGAAAGAAGAAAAATGTGATATTTTCTCTTTGTGATTGTATAATTTTGTCTTAGTCAACTGGGAATTTGGATCCGCATGGACATACTGCCACTGCATGAACATTATTTTAACATCATTTGTTGCCGAGTGTTTGCACAGTTTTGTATATGTTAATCTTTATATTTTGGTGGGAGAGATGTTAGGGGCGAAGTTTGTTTTTTCCTTTTCATATTGGTCAGCTGTAACTGTATAGTTGTGGGAAATTTGGATGATCAATCTAATTTGGCTTGGAAATTGATCCAAGGGTTTATGTAAATTTGGAATCACCCAGACCAAGGTTGTTGGCTTCCATTGGGGAATATGAGATTGGCATAACTCAAAAATGTATTATTTGTAAGCTATATAAAATTGTAAACATTTTTAAATATTGTAATATGTTGTATAACCATCCATTTGGTCTGTGGAGATTTTTAAATGCATCTGGAGTTACTTGCTGAAGATTCCAGGCAAAGGGTACCTGTAATAGGAACCCAAAGTGTGGGGATTTGGAAGACCAAGGACATGTTCTGGGCAATCCAGAGCAGCAGGACCTTAGTCTGGCTAAGGCATAGAGATATCAGCAGGCTGTGCAGGAATGTTGTTGCTAGGACACCTGCACGAGGAATTTGGCAAGATAAACAGCCTGGCAAGTGAAAAACAAGAAAGGGGGGTGATGCACACGTGATTGAAACTAAGACCTTGAACAGGATCTGAAACTCACAACAGAGACGGATGGACAGTAGAGACTGACCTATTGTAAAGAAGCAGTATTGGAGTGAACAGCGCATGTTAACCAATCGTTCTTATTGTTATGCGTGAAAGCAGATAAGATAGAGTATATAACCATTAGCAGGAAAGCAATAAACTCAGCTTCTGTCTGATCACATTGAGCGTGTGACGAGTCTGTGACTGCCGCATCAACACCAAAGTGTGACTAACCCCTCAACTGAAATGGGAGGGGAATGGCTTTGGGAGTATATGGTATCCCAATCTAACCTGGCAAGTACACATCCTAAGCTATTGGACCAATTATGTCTTCAGGGAAATAAATTTGCAGATTCAACAGGTGTCCAAAATGACTTTGCAAAACAAACTAACTTTAGACGTGCTATTATTGAAAGAACATGGAGAGTGTGGAATATTGAACCTGACAGACAGAGAATACTGTATTATCCTACGCAATGCCATCACCATCATAGAAGAGGTACATAAGAAGATGAAAGAAGTGGTGGACCAGACTGGTGAACTCTAATAAGCTATGCAGCCTACAGATTGGTTTGATGGATGGAGCCCAACCTCATGGATCTCTTTTCTGCTTGAATCTTTGGGACTCATGGGGTGGGGAAAAATGGCTTATAAATATTGTTCTTATGATACTGTCTAGATTTGTGTTTTTTGATAATATGCCTGGTGGCAGGCAAGTATATGATTTCTCATCTTTATCTATTATGAGAGTCACGACCTTGGATGAAGATTGTATAGACAATGTTTGAGCCATGGGGTGGATGTGAGAGACTGGAAGAGTTAATGTGTCTCAAACATGGTTGAAAAGAAAAGCAAAGCTGATAACCAGGATGTGTCTGGGGCAGAGAACCTTGAGGCAGAGCAGCCTTGCTACAGAGCCTTCCTCCCCTAAGATGGTGACTGCAAAACCTAATCTTCAAGTTTAACCAGTTTAAGGAATAGCAAGGGATAAAATCTGACTTTGTCATAGTGTATTTTTATTATTTCTCCTTCTTGGGAAACCAGAACCTCAGGTTATGTTTGGCCCAGGGAATGTAGATGCACTTTTGAACTCTGATGTGCATGAGTGTGCTTTGGTCACATCTCATCTCTGCACTGATGTGAGACCCAAAGTATGTGGCCAATCCCCAGATGCTCCAGCCAGATCTTCAGTCTCAATGACCAAAAGACCAAAAACCTAAGATGTGCTGCAATGCACTCTCCACTACTCACTCCTGTATAGGCTACAAAATTTGCCTGGGGAGGGATGGATCAGCTAGATCAGATTATTAATGTGTACAGCAATCTTAGCTAATGGCAGTCCACCAGCCTGCCAGATGCAGAAACACTGTGAATGCAATGCCAACAACAGTCATAAATTTGCAGACACCCTTACAGGTGTACTGATGAAAGGCAGAGATTTTATTATACTTTATGGCATCCTCGGTAACTTTTAAATTCCTTTTTAAGTTTTAGTGTTTATCATATATCTGTACCACTATAGCTGTTTCTGTGGTGGCAGTAGTGTGCAAGCTATGTCAAATAGTGTCCTGTGAAGTAGTTTGTGATGAAAGCAGGGATCATTTCTACCTTAATATATATTAACTTGGACACGTCTATGCTTGAAACTCAGCAGGAACACAACCTGTACCAATACATAGGTGAAAGCAAGAGGAGGAATAGCAGGGATGAGCTCCAGATGCACTTAATGCAGCAGACATTGTGCCCTGAGCAGGGAGGGCTGCCTTGTGCCTTGTGTGCAGAGCGTGCAGAGATGCATTGAGACTGGTGTTCTTGAAGTCCCCCAGCACCCCTTAAACCATGCAAATAAATTTCACAGTTGAGATTGTGTGCGCATTGTGTTCAGCTTGCTTTTCTTTCCCTTCCTTTTCCTGCTGAATGATGGTGAGAGGAGAAGGATCCTCCTTCATCTTTTCAAATTCAGCAAAAGAAGAAACTAGAGCAGCTGACAAAAACATCTTTTTGGTGGGGTGTCTTCATGTAGGAAAGTTCAGGCAGTTCAACAGCTCTTTCACCATCTCCTCCTGCTGTTCCCCCTTCAGTGCTTCTCACCAGTGAGGAGGAGGAAGGAGGGAGTGAAGAAGAAGCAGAGAAGAAGGAATGGGATTTGGGAGAAGAAGTTAGAAGCACAAAAGATTCCCTGGAAATCTGCAACTTCACATATCGTCTCCCTGCCCACTCTTAGTGTGCCAGGCAGTTCCCACTATGTACATTGTCTGTAGGCAGCTAAAGGATTTTCTGACACTTGAAAGAAGAGACACAGCCTGGCTTGAATTACATTAGGGAAAGTCAGTTTTAGGGGTGGGGAGAGGCATCTGCTTCTCCCCTAGATTTATGGCTGCAGTGAAAGACCCTGTCATCACTCACTCTACACCTGTGTCTCCAGCTGCTTCTCCATTGGTTTTTTCCAAGTGATGGCTGATGTAAACTCTCTCCTTAATGCAGTGTGTAGGCTGAGGCTCCTCCAGGTGCATGATCCAACGCTATGAGATGTCCACTGGCCATGAAGGGCCCTTTGCCTGCAGACATAGACAAGTTTGGTTAAGAAGGACCTAGCAAAAAAAATATTGTTCTGTATTGTTGCAGTGTTTATGTTCTAATTTTTTTCAAGAGCTCCTGTCAAATTGCTAGATAGCAGTAGATAGCATATGCAATGTGTTTATTACTGATGCGAAGGAGGCCAAACAGATGGAAAGCCGAGTCCCAAATTCTGGGGAAATTGTTTTTTGGCTCCCACCTTCAGTTGTGGTTTTACAGATGGTTCCTTTGTCCTGGCATCTCCCTCAGTCCAAATTCAGTTAGAGAGTGTGAATTTTACTGGAAGTGGAGTGTTGCACCAGCACAACTTAAGTATATCTGGATATAATTACAGCTGCTGCAATTTTGGGTTAATGCATTGATCATCACCCCATGAAGGTTATAGCACTGTCCTATAACATGTCAGCTAAAGCAGTTGAATTCACAGTGAAAATCAGCCTCTGGTGAACTCTTTATCTAGTTCTACTGCAGTGTAACCTTTTGCTCTGATACGACTAATCATCACCTGAGCAAGATGCCTTTGCTCTTCATTAGTTTTTCAAGCCCATGAACTCTATCCTGTGCTCATTGGCACTGGAGGGTTACCAGCACAGCTCTCACAGCTTGATGATCAATTTGAACTTGTGTGAAGGTGGTCAGAACCAGATTCTGAGTGCCTTGCAACTCAGGTTAGCTTTGAGCATTCATCCAAAGAAAGCCACCGTGTCCCCTGAAGGACAATTTAGTAGCAATCCCATGGCAGACCACTTGCTATCCATTTTTTTGGTTCATGAAAGGGCTACAGCTCCTTAGATATTCTGATAAATCTGCCACTCTCAGCACCGTCCAAGTTTAAAATTGCCTTCTACTTTGTCGTACTATTTCAATAGTATTTTATCATACTATTTCAATTTGTTTGCCACTTTATGTTAATGGTCGTTTCCACTATCTAAGTTTAGACAAGGCTGAGCCCCGGCACTCCAGGACAACCCAGGTGCAGAGCAGGCTGAAATTAAGCATGCTACTGAATCCCTTCACTATGTGTACCTCTGTCATGCAGCAAAGAACAAATAAAAGGAGAGAATTTGGGAACTCCACAGAATTCAATGAAATGTTAAGACCCTATTAACAAAATATGATAGAAATGCATTGTGCAAAGCAAAACTCTTTTCCTTACAGCCTATGCCAAATAGCTAGTACATAGATATAAGAAGGCAAATCTGAGATTTAGGAGATGATAATCCATTGCTCTGAATTTTGTATAACAGTTAAAATCTTAACTTAGTTTTAAATGTTCACTATAGTGTGCTGTTGTTAAGAGAAATTTAGTGTTGGAAGTTTTATAAGCTGCTGCTGAGAGCCACCAAGAGTGAAGATAAAGTTCTTAGTTCTGTCCCCTGTACAGACCCTTCCAGGGTTGGTTTAAAACCTAGTCATGCTGACCAAATAAAAGAACATGTTAGACAAAAGATGAAAAATTAATGTAAGCAGGTGTGTTTGTATAACAGCCGAGCTTCAGTCATTAATTGAATACTGAGGGACTTTCTTAGAATGGAATCGGTCAGAGGCAAAGTGAGACGTACTGAAGTGGAACAAGAAGAAAGAACTTTCTTAAGAAAGAACTGAGAGGACTTAATAAGTGATGAATTCTGAGGACATGAAGACCCCATGGAAAATTTGAAAGGCTTTGTACTTTATGTAATCAGGATAAGAATAGTATAAAAATCAGCTTGCACCTTTGCATCTTTGCTATCCACTGCAGTGGTAGCCCAACTCCGAGTTGTAAAAATTAAAGCAAACCTAGTGTTATCCACAAACTTTGTTGATAATTTTTTTTACACTGTGAAACCCTGGAGAATGATTGTGCTCTTGTTGTTTGGGAAACCAAATAGTAAATAAACTAACCTAGCTGGATCCTTCTAAGGTTGCTCAATAACCTTCAGGAGATGCTTAGTTTGTCAAAGGATGAAGGACATTAGAGACAGTTAGGCTTTTAAATGTCCTTAAAAATAAGAACCAAAGTGCCTGATTATTTGGGTAGTGTTGAGGCTCAGCCTCTCTGAAAGTCAGAGTCATATTAGCAAGAATTTCTAATTTGTGTATTTATAGACTTTCACACGGAGACATGTACTTGAATCAGGCCTGGCAGAGGAGATGAGACTGAGCTGTATAACCAGGGTGTTATAACATTATGACCTGCTGATATCCTTCTATCTGGGATGGGGGACGATGACTCCTCTGTGCTCACTGGTGTAATTCTGGAGGCTATCTTCCCACTGATAACACCAGTTTTCCTCCTGGATGAACAGTCTCTGAACCAAGCAGCACTCTGTCAGCTGTGCCTGACTGCTTGAAAACGGATCTTCGTGCTGGCAGGCAGTCATGGGAAAAAAGGCTGCTTTATTTCCTTTTTCTCCAATGAGAGGGCATTTCAGAGGAAATTACTATACATAGCTGTGGGAATATAATGGAAGACTGATGAGGAGGAATTGTAAAACATGCTCAAGTGACCTTGCAGTCACAAAAACCATGCTAATCACTTAGGTGCTTAACAAGTAGAACCCTTTGTCTTTAGGTAACACAGGCCTGTGAGAAACTCAGGGCCACCTCAGAAAACATGTTTGAGATTCCTGCCCTGCTGTGGGAAAGATCAAAGTACAGCAGAAAACTACTCCATTTTTCCCTGATGAATACAGGCAAAGCAGCAGGTTTGACATGCTTTCTAGCAAGGCCTGAGCTCCGCAATGCCTGCATTCCTGCCTTTGTTCCCCGTGCCCACGTGCTGTTTCGGAGTTGCCCTTGGTTGTGAGGTAACAGAAATAAATTTATTCTTTTCATTTTATCTGTGGCTTTGTGGTTGTTCCTGCACTCTGCCTGCATTCAGCTCACACACTCTTCTTGCAGTGTTTTTTTACTGATTGTTAAGCTTCTTCCTTTGTCACTCTTTTACCAAAATCCTGTTTAGCATGCTGTAGTGAGTTGGCTTTTGGATTTTTTTTGGGGGTCTTCTTTAACAACGGAGGTCAGGATCCACGGAAGTATTCCATATCTTCCTTTGACGTAACACTACTTATAAATAAGGCGTAGATAAGAGAGTTCGCTCTCTTCTCTTCCGGCGAGGCTTGGGAACAGTAGGTCCCTTGCGTTGGTCTTGTCTGGAGCTGAGGCCTGCGGTGGCTGCTGTTGTCTGCCCACGCGTGGGGGGAGAGTGCTGGGTCAGATTTAGCTCTTCTGCTTTCCTCAAGGGAAGTGGTGAGATTGTGCTAGTTCTTTACTTTGTTAGTTACCAGGTGTTACAATTGGGCATGCCTGTTTTGGTTTAGTTCTTTTTTGTCCTTTTTTTCCCATTTTCCCTTCCCCTCTTCCCTTTCTTGGGAGTTTTGCATGATATCCTTGCTGTGTGTAGTTAAATATATATAGAAATACACATATATTTAGTGTGATTTTGTTTTTTCCTAATTTTTTATAATTTTTTTACTTTACCTGAGGGGAAGTGGGGAGGGGGCAAGGGGACTTTGACTGAGCGTTTGAGAGATTTTGACGGGAAGCTAGCTCAAACTCGCTCACATGCAACACTAACAGTTGGTTTTAAAGGCTTATGAAGAGGGTCATAAACATGATTTTCACTTGTGGATTTACTTGTTAGAAACAAAACAAAAAGCTGTCACATAAAATCTCCCTACGTTCCATGCCCAACTAGCCTTGGGAGTGTAACTGCACTCTTTCAATCATTGCCTATGTGTTGGTAAATTCTTTTGTAAATATTTATTTTCTTAATGAAGTTACTCATGGGTTCTGTACCAAAAATGACATGAAACTTACCTGATCATATAACGTAGGTAATATTTTTTCTCTTCTAGAGTTAATAATGGCTGATCTGTGATTGTACGTAGACAGTAAGGAAAGTGAGCAACTACCTGTAGTCTGTGCCAGACAAAGTATGACAGAGTTAAGTCTACTATTTTTAAATCCTTACCCCTAGCTGTCTAATTTTCTCCTGTGTTGGGGGGGTGGACTGTGCTGTGTTTATTACTTCTTCCTTCTCCATGGGGTGAACTGCTGTTTCACATCCCTTCAACAAGAGTAGGAAAGAAAACCTTGCTCCAAGTGCAGTGTTAAAGTTATAACCCATCTGGCTGATGTTAAGTGCAGTTGATAAAAATAAATTTTTGTATTCTTTTTCCCATGTCCTGCCTACATTCATGTTCAGGTGGTTTCTTCAAATACTCAAATTGCTTTTTCAACTCCTGAAGTGACAGGACCTGATCAATAGGCCTCAAATAAGTGACCCATGGATGATTCGTATTGCATTGCTGTGTGTACTGTTTAATCTATAACTTCTCACAGTCTTATTGTCAGTAAAATGGTGTTATGCTGTTCTTAACACACAGAGCATGAGTAAATGCATCACCTTGTCAGTGGAATTGGGTTATACCACCTTAATTGTAGCTTCACTGTGAAAGGGAGAAAGCTGCCCTTTAAAGAGCCTCCTTAGTTTAAAGATAAGAGAAATGCAGCTGCTTTCTTTCCCACCTTTCTATAGTCTTGGCCACACTCCAGGAGGGGGGGCAACAAAGCAGCTGAGACCAGAGATCCCATATTTTTAGAATGATGTAAGTTGTTTATTTAATGATATAAAAGCTGGACTCTTCTGCAGCAGTCTCCAGAGATCCCCATCTACAGGTGGACGTGCCAGGAAGGACCTCCCAATAGTGAGAAGGAAAGGCTCTTCACATCTTCTTTGCAAAAGGGGCTCCCTGGTGACTGTGGAATTTGAGTTTCTAATTTCTCAAGCAAGTCCTTAACTAACAACACTTTGGAGAGCCTGGCAGATACAAAACCTGATGAGTTACCCACTGTTTTCCTATTTTAAATTTCAAAGGTTTAAACAAATGGTCAACTTGCCCTGTTTCCCATCACACCAATAATGCTTACATTTTATTACATTTTATTATATATAGTTCTATATTATTATTTTCCTTTCAAAGTATTCAATACAGAATATGCAGCCTTGGTGTCCACCAGGAATTCAGTTTCCTCTTCCCCCAGCTTGATTTAACCAGAGGTTCTCCAGTCTCCTTCAGTCCTGTTCTATAGAGAACAGGGGATTTGGAAGGGTGCCTCGATTCAAAAGATGGCATTCCCATTTCCAATGCCCCTCCTTTTTACAAAAAGCACATTCATTTTCTCCTGGCTGTAACTGATCTTTCTGTGGTCAGGGCTCCAGCCTTGGCCCCTTCACCTGTCTTCTCCCCTACAACTCCCTCTTCCACGATTGCTTCCTTCCAACACTGCTACCAGTCGGCTATTAACAGCTTCCTTTTGAGCGTCTCTATTTCTGTATGCAGTCCAAGCCACATCCAGTAACTTTCCCGAATCTTGTGCCTCAGCTCCTTGTAAAACAACAGAGCCACTGTTCCCTGCAAAACTCCTGATGCCTGCTTTATGAATCATCTCCCTCTCTGTACCATCAAACAACACTTGCATAATCACCTCAATGTCTCTCCAGTCAGCATTTTGCGTTTTAATCATCAACTCGAAAGCGCCAGGTGTCCGATCTGGATTGTCTCTATAATTCCAAGCCTCCAACTTCCAATTGTTCAAATTGGTAATAGAAAAAGGGACTTTTATAATCACTGGTTCTTCATTTCCCACAGCCTGACATAAAGGAGTTTGTATAGCTTCTCCCTGTCAGAGTCACCGTCTTTTTGTGGTTCATAAATTTCAAACATCGTTACCCAATACTACAAGCAGAACACCTTTTCAAAGCCTTTCCCTTATCTTTTCCAAGGCTAAGACAAGGCGATCACTAGGCACTGAATTTTTGCTGCTCTGGATGATTCTGCAAAGTGAAAAACATATCAGCATACGTTGCCTCATCTCATTTCACAAAACCACTATCAACTGTAACAAAGTATTATAGTCCTATTGAAATAATACTTAATAAAATTTTCTCTAGTTACCACCCCATCTGGAGGTCCACCGAGACATCTCCAATGTTTTAAAACACATCCCAAAGGGCTTCTTTACAACACCAACACCTCCTTTTGATGATCCTGCGCCCATATTAAAACAGGCGATTATGGACAGTTAACAAACAAACAGAAACAGATCACAATTACAACCCCTGTAGTCTCAAGATCTTAGACAGATCAGCAAACCATGTCAGTCAATTTAAACAAAACAGATCAGTAGACCACGCCAAGTCAGTTTCCCAAACTTAAACAAATTGGGACTCTAACCCCTCATACAGAAAATCACCAATCACAGAGACAATTACAAATCACAAGCAAACTAAAACAAAATCACAATTATGTGACAAAATTGGGGACTCTAATCCCAACCCCGAACCTGAATTATATACCAAATATACCAAAGTTGGGGGCTCTAACCCCAAGCCCAAATTAGGTACCTTTCTAGCCCAACCCTGCAGGACTTTTGCTTCCGTCTTATGAGCAAGTAACCAAACCAAAATCCAGAAAGGATACTTTAAGTCTTTAATTCTTACCAGTGGAATCCTTGTTCCCAAGACGCAGTCCAGGGTGGTGGAGGTTCCCCCTCCGAGAAGTTCTCAGTTTACAGCTGGAGCATCCTTGACCCCCACAGATCCGAAATCCTGAAAGCAAGTCCCATCTGGGTCACCAAATGATACCAAAAATGCCAGCAAATAAATTCTCTTAAGACTCATTTTGGAGTTTTAGAAAGCAGCATCTTTTATTTCAGTGCCAAGCACATGAGGGAATGATTTCCATCAATCATGCATAACGAGACAAGAGCTGGGGACAGAATATACATCCAACTGACATGCATGTGTATAACATTTCCCAGAAGTCTTCTCATGCATCTTCTATTACTTTCCAAGGACTCATTTCAATGTCATTATGAACTTCACAACAGCCAACTCTCCACTAATTGGTACCATTTCTCTGTCTGACCTTTACATTCTTTAGATAGAGACTATAAACAAATGGAGATGATTACAGAAGAAGACACATCTGTTCAGCACATATACTTAACACAAGGCATTATCATTTCTCAAGAGAATAGTGTTTGAAAACAAGTTATCTAAAAAACTATCTGCAACTTCCAAAAATACAGTTACTTAAATGAGACTCAACTGAAGTTAGAAAACTGATTCTACTTTAGCTCAAACCAGAATATTCCACTTTTGCAATAGTAACTACTTCTTGCATAAGTTGAACCTCATTAGGTTCACACAGTCCCACTTCTCCAGCTTGTCCAGGTCCCTCTGGATGACATCCTGTCCTTCTGGTGTGACCACTGCCCAACTCAGCTTGCTGTCATCTGCAAACTTGCTGAGGGTGCACTCAATCTCACTGTTGATATCATCAATGAAAACATTACACAGCACTGGTCCCAGTACAGACCGTTGAGGGACACCACTTGTCACGGGTCTCCATCTGGACATCAAGCCATTGACCACTACTCTCTGAATGCGACCATCCAACCAATTCCTTATCTACCAAACACTCCACCCATCAAATCCATATCCTCCAATTTAAAGAGAAAGATGTTGTGGGGCACCATGGCAAAGGCTTTACAGAAGTCCAGATAGATGACATCCATTGCTTTTCTGGTGTTCACCGATGCGGTCACCCCATCATAGAAAGCCACAAGGTTGGTCAGACAGGACTTGACCTTGGAGAAGCCATGCTGGCTGTCCCAAATAACCTCCCTGTCCTCCATATGCCTTAGCATGGCTCCTAGGATGATCTGTTCCATGATCTTCCCAGACAGAGGCAAGGCTGACAGGTCAGTAGTTCCCAGGGCCCTCCTTTCTACCCTTTTTAAAGATAGGTATAATGTTGTCCTTCCAGTCAACAGGGACTTCCCCTGACTGCCATGACTTTTGAAATATCATGGAGAGTGGCTTGGCAACCACATCAGCCAATTCCCTCAGGACTCTGGGATGCATCTCATCAGGGTCCATAGATTTATGTATGTTCGGGTTCCTCAGGTGGTCACTAACCTAAATGAGGAGGAGCAGGCATTGATCTCTTCTCGCTGGTGACCAATGATAGGACTCAGAGAACAGCAGGAAGATGTGCCAGGGAGGTTTAGGTTGGGTATTAGGAAAAGGTTCTTCACCCAGAGGGTGATGGAACACTGGAACAGCTCCCCAGAGAAGCAGTGATGGTACCCATCTTGACAATATTCAAGAAGCATTTGGCCAATGCCCTCAGACACACGGTGTGAATGTTGAGATTGTCCTATGCAGGGATAGGAGTTGGACTCAGTGATCCTTGTGGGTCCCTTCCAACTCAGGTCATTCTATAATTGCCGTACAGTGAGAGGAGCTTTACCCCCCGACTCAGGAGGGGCAAGGAGAGCGGTTGCCAGTGAAGAATGAGGCAAACAAGTTGTTGAGTACCTCAGCCTTCTCCTCATCTGTTGATATAAGGTCACCATTTTTATTCATCAGGGGGCTACACTCTTGTTGCCAGAGCTGTAGAAGCTCTTCTTGTTATTCTTTGTGTCCCTCACCAAGTTCAGCTCCAGCTGCACTTTGGCCTTCCTGCCCCCATCCCTACACAACTGGGCAGCATCCCTATTCTCTTCCCAGGATTCCTGTCCCTGCTTACACTGTCTGTGCAGATCCCTCTTGCTCTTCACTTTGACCAGCAGGTCTCAACTCAGCCACGCTGGTCTCTTCCCTGCTTGATTTCCTACATCTGAGGCCTGAGCACTCTTGCACTCTATGGAAAGCATCCTTAAAGGTCTACTGCTCCCGTTTGTTGCCCAAGCTGCGCACATTGGTGTAGAGGTCCTTCAGCTGGGCTGTTAGCCATGTCACCTTCTTAGAGGAACATCCCTTAATTACTTTGAGGTGTTTCACTGGTTTCCCTGGTACCTCAGGGGCTTGGCTCACCTCTGTAACATGCGTTGAAAGTACATGAGAAACACCTCAAGCAGAAATGTAACCAGATGCAAAATAGAACTGGAAAATTACCTAAACTATGTATCAATTCGGAGAATTATAAATTTCTTGACTATATGTAGATCTAAATCCTGTTCAATAAAAAACCCCACGCAGAACAGAATGTTTAATTCAAAAAGCTAAATATCTATCCAAAGTTGAATTCAATAGAATAAATACACCAAAAAACTAAAAATGTCAGTTGTCCCTTCATTAATATAGCAGACTGCCAATACCAAGGGCTTTGAGGCAATACTGACCTAAACCAAATCAAAATCATTGTCCAAAGCACACAGCAGCCTCTTTATCCAAGTAGGTCTCTTCCTTCAGCCAAGGATGTGCCCTACACCTGTGGAAGGGTAGTGGATTGACTTTTGATCCACAGAAGTATTCCATATCTTCCTTTAACGTAACCCGACATATAAATAGGGTGTAGATAAGAGAGTACACTCTCTTCTTCCAGCAAGGCTGGGGAGCAGAAGGTCCCTGCGTTGCTCCTGTCTGCTGCCGAGCCTGCGGGAAATTTTTTAACGGGTCGGATTTGGCTGTCCGGCTCTCCACGGAGGAGGTGGCATGGTAAGATTTCACTAATTCTTTACTTTGTTAGTTACTGGGTGTTATAGTTGTATGTCGGGTGTTATATAGATCCTGTTTGTCCTTTTTCCCCATTTCCCTTCCCCTCTCCCCTTGCTCCTTTGCATATCCTTGCGGCGTAGTTTGTATTTAGAAAAATACAGAAATACATATATTTAGTGTGATTTTGGTTTCTTCCATATTTTTTTTTCCTTTGAAACAGGGGAAGGTTTGGGAGAGAGGCAGACTGAGCGGTTGGCGAGCTTGGGACAGCTAGCTCAAAGCAGCTCATGAAGGGTCCAAAGTTCTGACAAAGCTTCAGAGATTTACCTACTCAGTCAAGATTAATGCTTCTAAGTATTAAAAGAACAAATAAAACCACTTTAAACTACATATTGTTATAGACTCAATTAGGTTTATAAATGTTGTGGTGCTAAACAGTTATCTAGGCAGATTTTTAAAAAAAATCATTGCTGTAACTTTTTAAAAAATATTGTATTTAAAAAAGGGCACATTTGATGAACTCACATTAGAGCAGAAGTAGTTACAAATTTAAGCTTTGGATTTATTTTTAACACTTTTGGGTTTTGTTTTTGTCTTCACAATGACAAAAAATATTGTTTCTGGAACACGTCCAGGAAAAGTACATAACTAATTTATTTGCACACTTCCTTCTCACAAGGCATATCACAAGCCTGCAATTTTATAGTTATGACACACTCTCTTCAACAGGTGCTCAGACTACAGAGCTGTCTCAGCCAGATAATCTAGCACTCTAACAAAATCTAGCAAGAAATGCATGCAAGTATGACCTTTGCAATTCCATTTTCAAAATCTGAAACTGGAGCACATTAACAAATAAGGAGTTGCAAAACTCCTTAGCGATCATAGGAAAAACAAATCTTTTTAGTTTCCTGCAAAACAGTGCCACAAAATTGAAATACTACAGCATGAACAAATTTATAGGAGGAGTGGGAGAAAGAGCTAGATATCTTATCTACAAAACATTGTCCCCAAAACCCCAACTATCTGTCCCCAAACACTCCAAACATTTTCCACAGGTTACTACAAATTGTTTTGACAGATAAAAAGGCACATTACTGTGGAACAGTAACGTTATAGATGCTGTGTGAAAACAGGAAAATTATATGAACTTTCCTTACAGCAATCTCAGAGTAAATCAGGATGACTAGTTCTACTACTGAAACAGGACTACACAACATATGCTGACAAATCTCTAAAAATAAAAATAATGAGTAAACAAGTAGAGTATACGTAGAGACAAGCATACAACAAATTAACATTGACCAAAGGTCTCTCTGAACAAACAAGAGGGCAGTCTTTACATCATAAATGCTACTCATGTTCTATATGGTGCTTTAGGAAATTCTTTCAGGCTACCTAAGCAACTGAATTTTCTTTCCATTAACCAAACAATAGCAATTACAAATATCCTTGCTTATGGTAAGCAGATGTCCAGGTGACAAATATTCATTTTTACCCCAGGAAGTGTCTCATTGTAGCATTTTATATATACAAGGTCCAATACAACCCCCCCCCCGAGACTAACCCTATAGCTGGGGAGTCAAGAGTGGGAGGGGAGAGACAAAGAGATGGGTATAGAACATGTTCTTCTAACCTGTCACAGTGAGAAAGGGCTCAATCCCTTCACTCGATACGAGTGGACACAAGTTCAAATACAGACATTTTCTTACCCTCGGTTGGAAAATGTCAGCATGCAAGAGCAAACAGCGAGTTCACATCAAGTTTCTTGTGAAACTGAAGAAATCCACAGTGGAAACTTTTCAGTTATTGACTGAGGCTTACGGTCAAGATGCCAAAGACCAAGTCGGTGCTCAAAGGAACCCGTTTTTTGTCAGCAGAAGATGTGAAAGCCAAACCGACAGAGATCCTCAATAGCCTTTCAGAAATTGACCTGCAGAATTGCTCTAAACATTGGCAGCATCAGATGCAGCTGTGTGTCAGCTCAGAAGGGAACTGCTGTGAAGGTGAGCATAATTGTTTTTCTTAGTTTGTTAAATAAAGAGAGTTACAGGCACAGCCTTGGAGGGTTTTTTGTGTCAGACCTCGTATATTTTATTACTATAGGCAGAAATATAACTGGCAGATGGAAAACTATTTTTAAACACATAAGCTATGTAAAATCAAACTGCTCCAAGTTTTCTCAAGTAAAATGGAATAAACATCTCCAATAATACCTTTGCTGAATTTGTGGTGATTTATCTATAAGAGGAACTAATAGTTCTTGGTTAACAAATACTAATTTCTTTGAACATGTCTAGCATCAGTTTCCACAAGAAAACTAACCACTATATTAAAACATTTTCGCTTACTCCTCCAAAATGAATTATTTTAATTCCTGAACACAATTATACTGCACTGTGATACACAACTGCCATTCAATGACCCACTACCACAGTAGTCTAATGGAGAAGTGTTCCCTCTATTATGATAATCATGCACTTCAAAGCAGCCACATGAAATCTGGTTCAAAATTTCAGATTTAAAGGAATAGAAATAAAAAAAAGCCATCTAGAATCTGTTGACAGTCATCTGAAGTAATTTAATTCATACATCTGTGAAATTTTAGCAGATAATTCAATTTTATTTGGTCTAAATACCCTTACATGTCATTAAGAGTCACTCAAAAAAGAATGTTGTGTCCAAAAATGCAGCTGCTGCCACAAAATCTCTCTTTATCCTTTTGTTAAGTCTCAAGCAGTTCTTAAAAGTCAGATTTCCTGAGCTATACAAAAAGAGATCTTAACTTTATTTTAAATACGCCAACAGTGGATAAGTTAAAAAGCAGGTGGAGGTATCCAATATTTAAATTAACTAATATATACTTAATTTGATGAAGTCTCCCTTCCTCATCCTTCAAAACCCATTTGTATTGAATTATAAACTCTGCAGTGCAGGAACAGTCTGCATATGGCACTTAACAGAACAGGACTTCCATGGATGTCTGCAATATAAACAATTATATTAAGATATTCCAAAATTAAACAGTAAATGCTGTTTACGTATAAAAATACATCAAATTTAACATCAAATAGGAAAATTACAGTCAAACCTATGTTGTACATTCACTACATAGTCTTGAAATATCAATTTTCATGAAGTTGTTTCATCATCTTCCTTCGATTAACTGAATTAAGTCAGAAAAACTCTTCTCCAATTCCACTTACAATCCTTCACTGTAGTTATATCAGCTAACTTTGATCTTTCACCCTTAACTTCTGAACCAGCATGCCCCTTATCTCTCCAAGTTCTACTCAATCATAATATTCTCCCTTCTTCTTTCCATAGTTTGTAACACCTACCAAGAAGCCCTTCAACTGGGGCAGCATCTAGTCTAATAGAGCTTCCACTGGACAGAAGCTTCTCTTACCAGACAAGCAAAGTTCACTAGTCACAATCCACTACGGATCAGTGCTCCACTGTAAGCGCTAAGTATTTTCTCTACAAAAGATAAATCATTTGTGCACATAAAAGACACAAAGCAAGCAAAGTTAAATGGTTTGAGCAGGGCAGAAGCATGACAGCCAAATGTTTTGGCCGAAGCAATTTCAACCCTGTTTGACTGTTTAACCTGTGTTATAGCCCAGTTTAAGCACTGTTGCTTACACAATGCTCTCAAATGAACAAAAGCCCTACAAAAGACAGGTTAACTGTTCTTTTCTACAGAATAATCAGCCAGTATATGTTCAAGAATGAATTTAATGGAAAGCTTGTAAAGGCTATCTAGCTAATAAACACATTTGGAGCTTTTAAATACTAGCTTTTACTCTGAGGTCTATTACTGTAAAAGTTTATGCATCACATTCTAAAATCTAGGGTCCAAGAATAAAGGTTAATTTTATTTTCTAAGTCAAGCAAGCTATAGAAAAACAGGAAGAAAGAGTGTGTGGTTTGTGTTTAAGTGTTATTATTTAGCATAACACTTCAAGCAAGTAATGCAAAAAGTCTATATACTTAGGATTGTTTACATCTGAATAAATACAGTAAATTAGCAAATACAGTATTTAAAATTATCTACAAAAATGTGTTTTACCATGTATTCACTGCTTGTATCAAGTCTTAAATCAGAAAGCTGTCACGGTAATACCA
Organism: Tapera naevia; assembly: GCA_033556795.1. Classification (NCBI taxonomy): domain Eukaryota; kingdom Metazoa; phylum Chordata; class Aves; order Cuculiformes; family Neomorphidae; genus Tapera; species Tapera naevia. Next base: position 138,361 of record JAUMJJ010000537.1, on the reverse strand, counting down.
AAGAGTATGAAAGAAAAAAAAAAAAAAAGGAGGCATTTTAAGAAGTCTCCTCAGAAAGCAAATTCGCATTAGTGGTTCACTAAACTGAAACTACAACAAAGACTAAAGCTATTAAGTAGCCTTATCAGCAAACTCCTTAAATCAAAAGGCCATCAACCACTACGCTTTACATATTTGATTTATTTTATACCATGAGATGAAAGTAACACATTTCCTTTTACTAAAGTATATACAAATAGCCTCACTCAGTATACACATTTAATGCACATTAAAAAAAAGTAATCATCTTACAAATAATTTTGCAGTCCAAATATACAATAGCTTGGAAAATAATATTTTAGAAAACAAAAGCCAATGTAAAAAGACTGCTTAACTAAAATGATAAAGGTTTCTGCATGGCTCCATATTTACAGTTTTCTTACTGCATCATCAATATCAGAAATCCGTTCCTTCAGCTGGTTCCACTGTTCTGGATTTAAAGAAATACCTGAAATACATTAAAAAATAAATACTTAAAACAAAAAGAATGTTGTTGTGCAGAATCTTGCATAATTACTGTCAAGGCTGGTTTCACACACAAAGCCTATGTCATAACTATTAATGCTTAAGCTACCTCAAGTGTAACAATCATCTCTGTTACAAAGTTAAACTACTTTTAAACTACAGGCTGCTCAGGAAGGTGGTTGAGTCACCATCCTTGGAGGTATTTAAAAAAAAAGAATAGATGAGTTTTTAAGGGACATGGTTTAACGGATGATGGGTGCAGTTGGACTCGATCTCAGAGGTCTTTTCCAACCAGAGGATTCTGATACTTATTTGGAACACTTCAGTTGAACTTTAGACCTTAGCTTATTTCTGGACGAGTTTAAATTATGAAGAAGAAAAATGCAGTATAAAAAAAAAATCCATTCAGAAGTGTTAGGCTAAATATAGGAAGTTAAACACAGCTCTGGCCTTGGCAGCACAAAATCAATGTAGGAAAATCAATCACATTCTTGTTGGCTCCTAAAAGACATACCTCTGTGGACTGAACTTCTATGAACTTTTAAAGAACCATAATTCTGGGGTGGGTTTCCTCCTGCTTCTTAAAGCACTGTGTATAACATACATTATAAGTAACATTTTGGAGACACTCTATTCCACTCCCTAGCACTCACAAACCAACATGGAAGTTATTTTTTCACTTCAAGTTCAATATAGCTTCTAGCAATACTCAATAATTATTCAGTGCCCCACAACCCATCTCCTCAGTTCTAAATTTGTACTTCCTCAAGTCCAGGCACGTTTCCTTTGTGCTATAGTCTTCTCATTCTTCCCCGACAATCTCTATGCTAACTCTATGCAAGTACAGACTCTCAAGCCTACCTCTCATACGCTCTCCAGCAAGCGTCTTCTACTATTTACCCCCGCTCTCCCCCCCTCAGTGATCAGTCTTCCTTCATAGCTTCCTCTCTGTAGGTGGAAAAGGACTTGAAAACAGGTGAAATTTTAAATTCCATTTCTGGGGCTCATCACCTTTTTTTGTTTTCTTCTACCATCACTGTCTTATCAGAGTAGCAAGCAGTCTGCGTGGAGCTATTCTAAGCAGTTTTCCACCAGTCTTCACAGGGAAGTTTTCTTTTGAAAACAGTTAGACCAAGTGTGCTGACCATTATTATGGGACCAAACATTATCAAGATGTCCCTGAACAATATACCTGATAAACTGCATGCAGTTCAGACCTACTGTTGGAAACAATGACACAACAATTCTAAGCTGTTGGCTTTTTTTTTCTATTATTACACAATTTCAACTGTTCATACTGTTTTTAGAATAGCTAGATAAGGGGCTCATAAATGCATCGATGGAACATCAAACTCTTACTGTATCAGATTATTAATTTTATTCTAATAAAATTCAGATCCTCTTGACACATAGAAATTTTTATCAATCTACATCATGTAATTTTTGTCACTTGGCATATCCAAAGTTTCATTGTACTTTACACCTCAAACTGGATATACTTTTGATTTCCACATCAAAACACAGCAGTTTAAAGTCCTTAGAAGTTGGAGCAATCTTTTCTGTTAAGTAGCAGGAACACATCCAGATCAAGAAATTTTCCTGTACAGTACCAGTATACCTTTTCATATAAACCTATTCTCAGTGGTTCTTTAAGAGCTGTTGAAAACGTTTAACAAGCTTTCCAAAAGTCTATATGCTCCTGGACACACTAGGAGAATGTAACAAACCTTATGCTGTTTCTACATTAAATGCCTTCAATCTCCAGGATGGGATGCTTCATACTCACCTCTTTCCTTGGCACAATATGAAAAATTATTAAAAGTAGGCTTTTCTTGTATGGTTAAGCCTGGGTGATAGCACAGAGGCCTTGACAGGGTTTGATGATGAGCGGAGAATTGGCTAACCTTGAAAGCAGTGGAAAGTCCCTGGCACTTATCAAGAGGCGATAATGAGGGGTTAGAGTTTGGGAAAAACAGAACTTATGCTACCAATCAAGAAACAGCTTAAGGAGGTGCACAAGTGCTTTAGCCCAATCATAGAGGTGAAATTGGGGAGTGGACAATGACTTTGCAAAAAGACTGTTATAAAAGAGAAATTTGTGTTACAATAAACGATTCTGATTCCATTTTGCACCTGCATAGGGGTCCCTGACTTCATCTGCTGAAAATGGTGCCCAAAATAGGGACCTGAGTGAGAACTGACTGATTGGGACCAGAGACGGGAAGGAACCTTGGACTAAGAATCGCGGTGGAGCTGAAAAGTCTAGATGTCCGCTTGCCTGAAGGACAGGTGAGACACACAACTGGGAACATGGGAAACAGTATGACAGTCAAGGAATGATCAGTAGTAAATATTTTTAAATTAATCCTTACAAAAAAAAAAAAGGAGTTAAATATGATGAAATGCAATTGAAATTAATGTTAGCATGGATTAGGCAAAATCAGGAAGTCGTAGATGTGGCGAACACTTTTGATATTGGGACTTGGGAGGAAGTGAAAGAGCAGCTCTTGTTCGCTGCCACGTGGAAAGAGGGGCCAGCAGCTGGTTTATTAACAATATGGAGAATAATCATTGAGTCACTGCAAGGACTTAAAACAGAAAGAAAAGTTGAGGCAGGAGCGGTGTCAGCTCTGGAGGGTTCAGCAGAACGTGTAACAAGCCAGGTGACACCAGCTGACCCCCCCACCTGACCACTAAGAGACAAACAACATTGATTCTGAGGCTTCAGTTTCAACTGAGCTAGACTTGCTGGATCCGTTTGATCCTGGTGGCTTTTCAAGCCTTGCAGCGCTTGCCTGACAATGGACAAAAATCGCAGTTTTTGTCACCATGCAGCAAGGGGCCACTGAATTGTTTATGCAATTTGTAGATCGTTTAAATGAAGCTACTGAGAAACAGGTTGAGAATGTGGATGCTCGGACTATGCTATTAAAACAATTAGTGGTTGCTAATGTCAAAGACTGTAAGAAAAGCGTTGCAACTTTTGCTTTCACAGCAAACAAATGCCTCCCTTCCTCAGCTGGTGGAGGCATGCCAGGATATTGGAACTCACTCTTATCAAACAGCTTCATTGGCAGAAGCTTTTTGCTATCGCAACCAGCTGCGGCAAAAAGTGTTTCACCTGTGGCTCACCAGGACATTTTTGAAATAAGTGCCCCCAAGGGTTAAAAACTATGCTGCGATGCCACAAGGGTCGACACTATGTTAATCAGTGCCGATCGAAATATGATAAGGATGGAAATCCATTAGCTCCAAGGGGAGAAATAACTACTCCAAATCCCAATCCACAACAGGGAAACAGACAAAAGAGCGCACCGAGAGAGGCCACACGATGACTCTGAGGTCCCCTCGACAGTTTCAAACCCAGCCAGCAACAGGCATTTGCACTCCAGGCAACAAACAACTCTGCACCAGGACCAGTGGAAGTGCTGGGGTGGACCTGGTCACCTCTGCCCTCATCAACATAACTGCCACTAATGTATATTGGCTCCCTACAGGCTTTTTGGACCTTTGGGAAGCAGATTTAGTGCTTTGTTGTTGTTGGGGTCCCTGCCTTCATCCACTGCATTTTCTAACAGAAGCAAGAAAAGCACTGCAGCTATCCTCACATCTGCATGTTGCAGGTGGCAAAGTTCTGAAAATTGTTCAGTGAAGGCATGCCATAAAAAGTAGGTATGGTAGCAATTAAAGGTACAATAGCTTATGCTGTGTTGTAGATCAGAAGCACAGTACCAAAATTTGAACACTTGAGGTATTTTAACCTGAACTAAAAATCTTTAAATATTCTCTACAAATTAGTCACATTAAATATTTTAATTAATTTAAATCAAAAATTTAATAAAAATCAAAGATCATAATTGTTTTAAAGAAATTAACATCTTATTAGAAATTAATAACTTAAATTTCTTCAGTGACTTCTGAAATAAGAGATCAAATTGTAATAAAAGCTAAAAATGGAGTTGATTAAGTTAATCAAAGGAAAAATGTATGGCTATGTATATAACTCCCATATTAAATTTTCTTGTATTTGATGTCTTGTTTTCCATAAATCACAGAGGATCCATTTAGGAAAACAGACTCAGGCCAATGAAACCACTTTGCTTTTGTTTATAATCTACAGATAAAATGAATAATTTGTTGAAGTATAAATTATATAAAAGTAAAAATATTACTCTAAAAATACCATGTAATAACAAAGTAAAAAAAAAATCTGATCCAAAGTTCTCCAGCAAATTGCAGACAATGTTTTAATACAAAATACCATGAAGCAGTACAATACCTTTTCTGCCAGGCTTCATTTCACCTTCTTGATCCATCCAATATTCTCTAATATCAATTAAGATTTTCCCTTTAAAGTCACGAACACTGACATACCTCATTTTGCCAATCTGTCAAAACACATGGAAGGATATCTTTTAGGTATTTTACATATTACAGGATTCACTTTTCCCAGCAGTATCCAACTTGGACACATGACATGGCACACTGCAGCTTATTTTGGACACCAGAGAAACAACTAGATCAAGAGCTTCATACAGAGTAGTCAGTAGGCAAGTAAGTAACGACAATATAAATGGATGAATGACATCATTCAATGATGTGCATTCAATGCTTGATGCAAAAGTTGCTCTCCTAGAATAAAAATACCTATATTCTTAATAAGCTTACCTCTTATAAAACACACTAATTTACTGTTTCCCAAAATAAAACGTTGCCTCTACTATAGCCATCTTTTTTTAGCAATAGTTGTAAACAAGCGGGGAAGAGGAAGCTCTACCCAGAAATCTAAATTTTTGTCCATTCCATACGTACAGAAATCAAATTAGATATTCATGTGAGATAAGCACAATGTCTAGAGGGTTTTTTTTCACCTTCCCCCTCCTCCCTTTTTTTCTTTTTTGTTTTAAACACAGTAAATACAGATGGAACAGTGTCTAGAAGACTATTGCACTGTACCAGATGTTCCAAAAAGAACACCCAAATCTTAAGTTTACCATCATGTAGCACAGTATAAAGTGACTTTGGAATGTCATAATTTCACACCACAGTGGCTTAACTGAATAGTATTTTGTGATTGATTTATTAAATACTTTCACAGTATTACAGATTTTACATTCAAAAATAAAGGTATGATGTTACAGTAGCAGAGTTCTTTCAGGTCAAACTTGGTACCATGCCCAAGTCCATCAGCACTGCTGGCAAAGGATATCCTAAATAGCCTATACAACCAACATTTATTAAACTTACCCTATAATACTTCAGTGACTTTAAAGGTCACCTCTAAAACCAGCTTTAAGTAGCACTCCATAACATATTTTTTTTCCAGGTCTATCAAAGAATATTAGTGCATTGCTAAGAAATTCCAGATTTGCTCTAAGAAATAAAATCTGATACAATATAGCAGATTATAGACATAAATACAGTAAAAGGGCTTAGGATTTGACTATTAAAGATATGACCTACATGTCTTAATTCAACTACAGTAAGATGAGGGGCAATAATACAAAGTACACATTGTTTACTCAGTCAGTAAGTCTACCTTAAATGTAAACAGTTCCATATGAAAATGCTAACATCAAGTTAGGTTACTGATTTATAGCATGTTAGTTGCTACAGTTCAACCCTCACAGACAAGTTCATATACTTTTTATTATTGTATTTAATATCTCCTTAAATATACTATTCTATTGAATTAAGTAAATCAGAAGACATTAAAACCACTATTTCCAGGTCCTAGAACAAACAAAACTATACCTAAAAGCTAACATACAACTAGATCTTCTAGTATGCTCTCCTGGGTAGGGCGGAGAGGGGAAGTATCCTCAGACTTACAGTGCTATTTCTACACTGAAAAAGTTGCATCTTAGTTAACACATAAGTTGATGTAGCATGAGAAAATCCACAGTGCTTCACATAACACAATAAGCAATCTAAAAAACTTCGGTTGAGTAACTAAAAGACAGAGACTAAGGAAGGCTGATTGTTTAGGTCAATTTAAAATCAAAATATTTTCTATATTTTACTCAACACTAGAAGAATCCTCCTCTTATCAGACTAATACTAAAAACGGACAGTAGAGGACTTGTAACTTATTATCATAGTCAAAAAGGCTGAAAGAAAATCACAGCACACAAATGCTTTTGCTTTTATTTGAAAGGGTTGAGTTTGGTGGGGAGTTGTGGATTTTATTTTTTTCCTCCAATCAAGAGAGCTTTAAGAATTTTAACTGCTTTCCCTAAGGCTAGAATTTCTGAACCTATTACAAACATAGCATAAACCCCTATACGTAGTTAAGTTCTAACTGCATGTCACCTCATTAGGTATAGAAGATAGCATCTCATTTTTCCTACATGGATCAAATCATGCCCCAAGAGAATTAAAAATAGGGAAGGCCAGGTATTGATGCCCAGTGTCTTAAACTGAAGCTCTCCTTCCAATTATACATGAAGAAGAAAATAAGAATTGATACATTAAAAGCAACTTCCCTGTATTACAGTATCAATTAAGCAGGTCTTCTCTCTAGAAAAGATTTTTTTATTCCTCCCCATATTACTTTGCACAGCTACAGCCCAAAACCATTTGCTTTACTCAGCACTGTGGTCATCTTATTAGGCATCTCTCCCATACCCTTTCACAAACTTAGGAATCAAAGTCTCCAGAATTTAAGTTCCTTTCCTATCCCCTGCCCCTTTCAAGCCAGCTAGTCACAGACTTTTTAAAAGTCTTGAACCACAGCCCTAAAACAGGTAATTCTGAGCTATGTATATTCTTGCATAGCTTTCAGCACACATTGCTACTGCCTCAGCTAACCCCAGGAACTGCAAAACCCTGAATTCACAAATGTTTCTCACTACTGATAAATGTACATTCATCCCATCTTAAAAATAAGGACAATGTCAAAAATTACAATCTTTTTGGATGTTCAGTGAGAAAAACCTGCATCATAAAGGAACAAGCAAAACTCATACTAAGACACTGTCTTATAAGACAGAAGCCAAGTAGCCGTTGACCTAGTTAAATAGGAATGAAGAGTCCAGACTTTGGTTTCCAAGAACCTTTCTTTCAAGAGCTCTGATTAAAAAAACATTTCCACATGGAGACTGTCCTGATCTATTTACAGTATGCTCATGGTAAGTGCTGTATTTACAAACAAAACTACTACCTAGAGTTACTATGGGAAAAAACATGAGGGTTAGAATCAGTTGCCACAACTCTGATTCTTTTACCCTGACAAAACCTGACAACACTTTTTCTGAGCATCTTACCTGCATGCTCGCATCGTAATCCCCTCTGGTCAAGGCTTCAGGAGACCAAGCACTATGCTTTCAAGATATTCAGATCGCTTCATAAAATTTATACTGAATGACATAAATGGTTACCTTAATCAGGCTCTAAGAGAGTCATCAATTTTACCTGAAACATATTCTCATCTCTGTTACTGCTTTGCTTAGAAGAAGCTGCACCTTTTGAACTTTCACCAGTCTTTTGTTTCTTTACAGGCTTTTCTGGAGCCACTTGCTTTTTCCGCTTTGCCTTGGAGCAAGAATTAAAAAAAAAGCATGAACTCATTTTATAAGTTACAAAAAAGTTTACGTTGCGAGGTCACAAACTACAACTATGCAATACACATTATCACATTCCTTCTGTGAATGCAGGAATTCAATATAGTACATTTAAACTGGAATTTAAAAAAAAAAAGAAAAAATCTTCAATAAGCCCAATTCTGTTATTCTGTTCCTGGTGAAGTTTACCATAATACTTTGGCTTTAAAGAGAACTGAATTAGATCAAAATACATTTCAAAAGCATACTCTTTTTACACAGTAACATTGTCAGTTCAGTAGTTTTAATTAAAATTTTGAAGTCTAATGGAAGTTTCACCTTCCTTTCCATTTAGCGCAATGAAAAATGCAGGACAACTAACTATTCTTTAAAAAAAAAAAATAATAGATGACATAATCAAGAAAGAATATGGAAATCAAATCCAACTTTTTTTTAATTGGAGTCCAATCTCTGTCCATAACCTGAGAAGTTAAACATGATATCACCTTTAAATCAGATTCCTTTGGGCAGGCATCTGCTAGCAAAGTAAAGAGCAATACAAAGATACCAAAAATTAGTCTCATCTGCTAGAGTCATATTGTAGATAGCCTCTTTTAAACACAAACAGTTCCAACAAATATGGTTGTAATAGGAAAAAAAACACCCCTTACTGTCCACTGAAGCAGACTGTTAGACTCTATATTTTCAGGAATACATTTCCCTAACAACAACAAAAAAATCATCTGACCATTTTCACATATTAAGATTTGACAAAACACCTTATTTGCAAGTGCAACCAAGTCATATTGAACCAATTCAGTAAAGCAGACCGAGTCTTTTTACATGCTGCACTAAAAGACCTGATGCCTGCATTACCACCTAGCATTTTTTAAAAATATTAACTTACTATTGCATTCTGGTTTTGTTTGTAATGACTGATACATCTATACAAACTTATAGATGAAATAACTATTAAAAATAAATTAGAACACAAAATTTTAATGTGAACTGTTTTAAATGACAAACTCAAAGACTTGAGGTTGGTTCAGCTTTTAAGTGAGAAACTAGCAGATGGTATTACAGTAAGGGTAAGAATCTGAAACAGAGAAAGAGAACACGCAAACAAGGTAAGCAAGTGGCGGTTTTTTGTTTTGGACTTGCAAGTAACCCAGATACCAAAAAGAAAGGGGGCAGGGAGGGTGTCCTCAAAATTAGTCCAAATTCTTGCCATCAGGGCCAGCTTACACAGAAGCCTTCTATCACTTGCCATAAAGCAACAAAGAATTCCATGAAGCTTGTGGCTAGATGTACTATATGGAAAATCCTGAAGAAAGAAAAAATGCAACTTAAGAAAAAAGTTTACTACAAAGCAAAAACCATTCACTCAAACACTCATCTTCAGGGGTGGGGGGTGGTGGTGGTTAAGGGGGTGAAGGGATTTTGTTTTGTTGTTGTTTTGGGGTTGGGGAGAGGTGTTTGAGGTTTTTTTTTTCCAAGTATCTGATAAATCATATGGAATGACATGTATTTTGTGACAGAACCCTCACCTAATACCTTAACCCCAGCCTGAAATATAACAGTTAATACAGTAGTCATAAACTGCATATAATGTTCACCTTTTTGTCAACTTCACTATCTGAATCACTGGCAGATGAGCTTGAAGACACAAGTTCCTTTGACTTAGGCATTCTAGAAGAAAAAGATAACATGAGAAAATGATACAATGAATACATGTCCCATTAGGTCTAGAAAGCCATCTTCAAACCAGTTTGCAAAGGCTCATCTTATTCAAAACCCACCCAAAGGCTTTCCTTCCTTTTCATATAAGCTTTAATGCACATTGTAGATGTGACTTCAGACACCCTTCCCTCTTATATCTCTTCCCCTTTTTGCTGCAACTGCCTTAAATGCAGTGTTTTCGATTCTGAACTGTATACAAAGGGAGAATTTTTTACCACTTTTGTATCCCATCAGGTATGGTAGAAACCATAATGTAAAAATTACAATACAATACTGTCCTCCAGTCAAATTCTCAATATTACATTCATAAACATAAATAATTAAGGCCCCAGCATTATCTATATTCTTACACAGGTATTTCATCTAGTTGAATTGGCAAGCAATAGCTGCAAAATTGTCATACATGAAGCTAAAATTCCCATCAATAATACAAAAGTCTGAAAAAAACCTTAGTCACAGTGAACTACAGTATTGTAATTAATATTTCCACTGCAGCTTTACCACATCAGTCACTAGAGTCTATTCATTTGCCAGACAAGCAGACATTCAACTTTCCTTGAATGTGTGCTGCCAGGTGCACTTCTACATCTCTCTAGTATGCAAACATGTGGTTAGATACAGCAGTTTAAAATTTTGCCTACTACTAGAAATTCTTTGTAAGAAATAAATAGCTTTTTGGTTCTTTCAAAATGAAAATAAGCAGCATGAGTAAGAGCTGTATAAAATAAATTACAGCTAGGACAGACTAATAAAAGATTAAAGCAGCGTATCTTAGGAAATAAAAAGGAATAGCATTGTTTTTAAACTAGCAAAGGAAAGAGAGTCTGAATAATACTATAGGATCAATGTGGTTCTAAATTAGGGCAAATCTTGTTTTAATAGCGTGCAGCACAACAATGGAAACTGCAGCACTGAAAATGAAAGAGTATGGGAAACACACACAAACCATGCTGCAGGCTGGAGACGGAGACCTGGAATGGAACAATGTAAAAATAATCACAGCAATGACCGGAAAGCCGAACAAGAAAAATCTGACTGATGGGGGGGGGGGGGGGGCGGGACGACAGGGTACCAGCAGAGTGAGAGAGATAACCCCAGAGACCGCATCAGGATGAAGTAGTAACAATATGAGTGAAGGCGGGGGCAGAAACTGGAGGATGGTGGGTGCCCCTCGGAAGAAGCTGACAGGTAGAGCGTGAGGAAACACCGAAGTACCGAGGAGAGCAAGAGCAGAATGAGACGGGCCAAACAAGGACGAGAGAAAGGAAAATGAGTAAGACGAGAGTGCGAGCTAGTAAAACCATATAGGCGGAGCCCAGCCGCCATTTTCCTCCTCTCTTCCTCTTTTATACAACTCGTGTTGGCCTCCCCCCCAGGAGAAAGGGGCGAGGGCCCGATAGGGAGGCGCGGACAAGGACACCCAGGTCCTCCCGGGGCAGGGTGGCAGCAAGATGGGTGCAAGTTGCCGGCAGCGAATAAGAGAAAAGGCAAAACAAAAAAAAAAAAGAAAAAAAAAAAGTCAGGAGCTGTCAGCGAGTAGGGTCAGATCCCGACCTGAGGGGAACGGAGAGGTTCCCTACCACCATTTTCTTAGTCATTTAAGTCTTCTTTGCCCCCCCAACATGGCAGTGGCTCCTCCTCCCGCCCCAGGTCCACTCTACACCAGGCATTCCTCCTGCAAGGCACGAGGAGCATTCGAAGAATAAGGGAAGCCTTGCCACACGGTTGCCCAGCGCACTTTTCCTGCGCCAGCCGGGGGCGGAGTATAGGAAAAAATGGCAGCAGCCCCAACACTCACGTCCTACTCCGTGCGCGGATCCTCTATACTAGGAGAGAGCCAGAAGTGACACACCGCATAATCCCCACCCTTGCCCTGCACCATGTGGGAGAGGCGGGGGAAGGTTTTTAAAGGGGACGCGTTCCCTTGTTAATCGTTTCTACCTCTCCCACTCCAGTTGTGGCGGCAGCAAAAAATATCTTCCGCCGGGCTAGTCTCCACATCTGCTGCTTCACGCCAACCCAGGGAGGCCTGTAGGACTGACAGCAGGGCCGCACCGACCTCCGCAGCTCGGCCTGGGCCCCGTAGGGTCTGTGGCCCCACTGAGGGGAGGAGCCGCTGAGAACGGGCCTTCAGCTGAAGATTTATATTTAACGTGATGCTATAAAATCTCAGCTGCCTGCCCTCCGCCGGGGGGGCTGCAAGAGAAGGCCAGAAGGAGAGTCCTTAATACCTAAAAGGAACCCTTAAAAAAAAACAACAAAAAAACAAAAAAACCCCTGTAAACTGTCATTTTTTTTTTTTTTGCACGCTGCAGCAGTTCCTAGATCTTATTTAAAGCCACCCTGCCAGCAGTAGTGCCTGAGGAAAGGGGAGGAAACACTGTGAGGTATTGTAGCTGCGTTGACTTTGCATACTGAAACTGCAGCACCTGAGGCGCTGTTCAGGAATGTGCCGGTTCCCCTTTCTTTCACCGGGTGACTTGCGCTGTTCTCTTCCTGACCGGCTTCGCGGTTGGGGGCAGGTGAGCATTATTGTTAGAAGGATGTTGTACCGAGGGCTGTCAGGGAGAGAAAGAGCTGGGGCCTTGAAGCAAGAAACTAGATAAGAGAACAAAACCTAATTGATATAAGCGAATGAAGGCAACAGAGTCCCAATCAAGTTTTCTAAGTATTTCTTTAGGTAGGAAAGCAAAAGCAGCGCTGGGCGGCCGGGCAGTAGCAGCTCCACCACGGCTCGCGCCTCAGATGATTCCAACAGTCCTTTTTATCCCCACTGCTATCGCTGGGAAGGTTTTCGGGGGGGGGGGTCTGTGGCCCCCCCTTCGGCCTGCATTTCTGGCACCTCAGTGTTTAACAGGAGGGGGTTGTGTCATCTCTTCCAAGAGCTAGATGGCCCCTCCAGTCTCCTTGGGAACCTCGTACCAGATACCAACAAGGCCATAAAACTGCAGCCTGGTGACTCCTTCTTTCTTTATCTTATCTTTTTACACACTGCTGCTGGCTTCAGGCAACTCCTGAAAACTTTGCTGCAGAGTCAGCTAAAACAGATTTTCCTTGTAAAAAAGACAAAGACCGCCATAGTAGCATTTGCAGTTTAACATTTGCTTAAAACAATACATTTAACAATATGGTGGCTAAACACATTCTGCTAAGCAGGTTGTTCTCATCTTTGGGGCAGCTTCACTGTTCCCTTTGCTCTGTTGGCCTGATCAGCAAATTACTCCTAGCTGCTTATTACAATGAAGCAAGGCAGTTCCTAGTCTTCATGCTTGATTAAAAATATAGAGAGATTCAAATTAACAAGGCAGCATAACATTAAAATTAAACATTTGAGCAATCAAAACATTATTCCCTATGTTTGATTAACAAATATTTCAAGGTTACTTATTACATGCTGGTAAACAGGAGAGAACTATTTGAACTAAGGATGAACTATCCCAATTATCATAGTAAAAACTCCACCCACTAGTAGGGAGAGCCCTCTACCAACCGAAGCCCTTTCCCCACTAAGCATGTGCAGCAGAAAAAGAGGACACTGTGACTTAAACCAGAGATGAGAACTCGCAAAGACCAATAGTAACAAGGATGATGGAACTTACTTGTGAAATATACTGATAATGGTCACTCAAAATGCATATAATGTTGGCTGCTGTACTAACCGAGGTTTGTGGAATTGTCACCTAGCACCCATCTCTGCACAGATATGCAAATATCTCGACTCTGTGTGTGGCTCAGCTCTTTTACACATTGAGTGAAGAACCCAGATTTGGAACAAAATTATGGCTCCCATCTTGGCAGTCACCTTGGGTCAAATGCAGGTCTGGAGTGCTGGGGACAGAAGGTTAAAAAAAAAATCTCAGTTTCTATTCTAAACACTTACTTTTGAGAAGCCCTCCAAGCAAAAAAACCTTGAAAATATAATCTGACAATCTTGCCTATTTCTGTAGCATGTTTACACCAGAACATTGCATCATAAGTACCTTACTGATGCAGTTTCCTGTGTCAGGATTTGAAGAAGGGCAGTAAGTTTACTTCATCTAAACAAATATGCCACAGCTTCTAAGATAAACCAAAATGATGCCCCTTTGGAGGGGAGGTGGGGAAAGGGTCCCCTGCCCCCATCTTTGTGAAAGGACTTTTGGCAGCCTTTACAAACTGCAATAGGCTAAGCATACTGTTGGAGCATTAGTGGTTTCATGTTCTGTCTTCCTGTGTTACATAATTGAGCCTGTACTTTATTTCAGTTTATGATGAGATTTATTTACATTAAAATATTATCATAGTCAATACAACTTCACACAAAACTAATAGGGTCTGTCATTGTTTGCTTATCACTGCTCCAATAGGTCATGTAGTTGTGCTGTAAGCCTGGCAGCATACAAGTGCTTCTGATACCAAAAATGCCAGCAAATAAACTCTCTAAGACTCATTTTGGAGTTTTAGAAAGCAGCGTCCTTTATTTCAGCACTGGGCACATGAGGGAATGATTTCCATCAATCATGAGCAATGAGACAAGAGCTGGGGACAGAATATACATCCAACTGACATGCATGTGTATAAATTCTCCCTGCATATTCTACTACTTTCCAAGGACTAATTTTATTATGAACTTCAACACAGCCAAGTCTGTCTCCGCTAATTAGAGCTTCAGAACTATAGCTCTCTGTTTGGCCTTGCATTGTTTAGATAAGTAAAAAAAAAACATTGTCTGGGTACAGCACTATTTAAAAAATATATAGTATATCAGAAGAACAGTCTATGCCTGTCTAACTTAAAAAATACTGCCAGTTAGATATCACTTAACTGAAGTGAGTTAGAAAACCAATTCTACAGAAAAACAACTCTACTTAAGTCAAAATATTCCATTCTCTGCAAAAACAACCATTTCTTGTATCACTTCAGATACTCATTATTAGTTTAGTATAGTCCTTTTCTCATTGTTATTACCTCAAGACCTGTGCTTTTGCTACCATTACAATTCAAGCTGTTTGTACAAAGTGTAAACAAACTATCAGAAATAGGAAGTGGACTCAATCCTAGCTTCCAGATAAAACTATTGTTGGTACAGATGGAAGTGGGGTGGCAAGTGTTTGGCCCTCTGTAGTTCCAAGAACAAACACCTCTTAATAAAGTAATTAAAATCAAAAGTCTTGGACTTTCTAAATTCCAAAGATTTAACATGGGCCAGGAAGATAAACATCATGTTTGAAGTGGGGATAATCTCACTATTCTCTAACCATACAGCTGAATCAACTTTAATCCCCTACCACTACAATTACAAGAGATAATCACCAACTAGGACCCATCTTCTGTGAGTCTCCTGCCTTTCTGATAATCCTAAGATATTTTTTAAGATATTAAAAATATCCTGGGCTCTTGCCAACAATACCAGAAATTGAAAGTGCACTCTTTTAACTAATTCTTGGAAATAAGCTGTTTTGTAATGTTGTTATATATCTTCTAAAAAAAAAAAAAAGACAAATAGAAAAATATACAGTTCTTACTACGTGCCTGGCCTTTGGAAAATCAAGCTACGGTTGTTTACACAGAATCGAAGCACAGTAAATCATTGTAGTGGGTTGGCTTTTGGATTTTTTTTTTTCCAGTCTTCCTTAACAACAGAGGTCAGGATCCACAGAAGTATTCCATATCTTCCTTTAATGTAACACAACATATAAATAAGGCGTAGATAAGAGAGTTCGCTCTCTTCTCTTCTGGCGAGGCTTGGGAGCGGGAGGTCCCTTGCATTGCTCTTGCTTCTCTGGAGCTGAGGCCTGCGGTGGCTGCTGTTGTCTGCCCACGCGTGGGGGGAGAGTGCTGGGTCAGATTTAGCTGTTCTGCTTTCCTCAAGGGAAGTGGTGAGATTGTGCTAGTTCTTTACTTTGTTAGTTACCAGGTGTTACAATTGGGCATGCCTGTTTTGGTTTAGTTCTTTTTTTGTCCTTTTTTCCCCATTTTCCCTTCCCCTCTTCCCTTTATTGGGAGTTTTGCATGATATCCTTGCTGTGTGTAGTATATGTAGAAAATGCATATGTATATTAGTGTGATTTCATTTTTTTCTAAGTTTTTTATAGTTTTTATAGTGGGGAGGGGGTGAGGGGACTTTTGCTGAGCATTGGAGAGTGCAGCGGAAGCTAGCTTAAACTCGCTCAAAAATAATAAGAATTTTCCTCGTGTTTCAACTACTGTCTTTCAGTCCTGTGGTAGTGGCTGAGACATCCATCTTGGACATTAAAGTAAACTATTAGGATTGATGGCAATGCATGTTATTTGGTGCTTTCTTCCTCTCACCATATTTTGGAAATCTACTTTCATATAGATGAATTGAAGATCAAAGATTTGTTTCTCTGAATGCTAGCTTGCTGCTTCTGTCTGTGGTAAATTTTAGATACATTGAACTTTGGACAAAAAGAGTAGCAGTACAATTTAATCCCAAATTAATATTTTGCATTCCAATGTATGTTTTCATTCTGCAAATTCTTGGCTATTCTCCTGTAATCTTAATAGGAACCGAGACGGAGAAGTTTTTTTTTCCTATTTAAAAAAATATCTTTTGAACATTTCTCTAAAGCTTTTCTGCCTTTCTTTCTCTGCCACATGATTTCCACTTTATCACTCCATTTATTTTTCTTCCAGTTATGGATACAGAAATACGTAAAGTTCAAAATGCCCTAAAGGATATTAATTTATTATGGTTCCATTTTGAAGCACATCTGATACACATTTTACAGAGATAAAATATTATTTTATAAGCCACTAATTTTTTTTTAAGACTATGAATCTAATATTTTTTACACTATGAGTCTGAACCTGCAAGCTAGTAGTAACATATATAGATGTTATGTAATGGTTCACAAAGTCACCAGGAAGCATCAGGCTCTTGTTAGGAAATTGCTGAGGGTAAGACTTGCATAATACCACTGGGGAGGTGTGGTATGTTCCAAGAAAATGAGAAATCTTTTTTTTTTTTTTTTTTTCACAAATAATGTGACTTCTCATAAAATATGTTGTAATCTTTTTAAAGTGATGTATGCACTGAAGATTAGATATGCAAAATTCAACTGCAAAAGTAATCTGAAACTTCTGCTGAAATAGTAGCTGAATCAGGCTGCCAAACAGGAGCTTATGAGCAGATGTACGCAAGGCTGAAATCACAAGAAACAGGATAGAATGTTTAAATTAGAATGACTAGAAATTACATGGATGAAAGAAGTTGTGAAACCTAAGACAGAAATCTATACTGTGAAAAAGAAAGCGCTTTTTTTTTTCCCCCTCAGCTTTTGGAGTCAAAGATTGAAAGGAGGGTAAATATTCCAAATTCACCTCATCAATCCAGAAGAAATAGCCAATTGCAGACCTACCCACTTGCAAAATATAACTTTAGTGGTACAGTGTTAAACGGTGTGTGAATGTCTGTGTATGTATATAGATGCTTATATTTTTAATGAAATGTGTATTGAATATGTATATTTCCTAGTATATTGGAAGGTTTATAACTGAAAAAAATTGAAAGATGGTGGATCAAAGAAAACTTCAATTTCCTTTTTGTCCAAGTACTATGATTTGATGGACCAATTGTGAGAATTTTTCATAAAAACAAGGACAGTATAGATATCTATCTAGTCTTGATTGTTGAAGGGTCTTGGGCTGGGGCAGGGATGCCTGCTTGGGGATGCTCTCCTGGCTGGGGAACCCTTTATCTAGCTGGGCTCAGGGAAGGGGGAATTTCTCTGATGAAATGCAGCCCCATGCCACAGTTGACCATGCTTGTGAGGACCAGATGCTAGCAGGTGATCCAGTGGGTTAAGGCACGCTCCAGAGGCAATGCTCACATATGCCATGGTAAAACACAACTGTGTCTCAGAAGAGCCTCCTTTCATCCCTCCCACCTCTCAGGGATCAGCTTCCCCTTACCACTACACTCCTCTCCCCCTTTTGCTCAGTCATCTTCTCCTGCCTTTACATTTAACCCCCTTGGGAGTGGTGGGGAAAGTGCCCCAGGGCAGGTTTCAGGTGGGCAAGCAATTTCTGCATTCACCCTCCCAACTAGGATGCCTTAGGACAAGCTGCAGCTGCCCAGCTGTGGAGAAAACCACAAGCATCCCCCAGTAGGGGCTGGCCCTGCTGAGACAGCCCAGCCTCCAGCCTCCTCTTGCAATCACAAGAATTACATAAAAAACTTTAATCTTTGTTCTGGCCTCACATTAAATCAGTCTGTACAACCTCTGGATGAGCATGCCAGCTGAATAGCAATCACTTGACATAATCCCTCTGCTCTGCAGTCATGTAAGGGAACACACCCACACAGGCTGCAGCACTGGGGAGATTTTTTCCATCGTGGGGTGTAAGATCACTGTGGGATGCCACGTGCTAGAGATGGGCACCAACCAGCATCTCAGGCCATTGTGTGATGTTCCTCAGTAATGAGAGTGCAAGGTTGAGAAGCAGAAACCCACTTATCAAAACTTTATGAACACAGAGTCCAAGCCATTATTTTTAAAGGCTCTAGTTTTATTTTAAACATCATGGTTGTCTGGAGGCACTAGCAGGTGTGGCATGCCTGGGCAGGAGACACTGGAAGGTAGCAGGGGGATGGAGGAGAGGAAGGTGCCGGCTCATGCCCATGGATGCTATTGCTGCCAAGCAATGCTCTCATGGCAAGCCTCTCCTTCTGGCTCCTCCAACACACTGAAAAGACAACTTATCACCAGCCTGGTGGCTGCAGCTGGCTCCAACCTCCACTCCCAGGAAAACTCCAAAACAGCTTTAGCTGTGGGCAAGCAGGCATCAATGCAGTGTGGAGAGCTGCTGTCCTTTCTGTATTTCCCAGTGGCACCTGGCTCAGCCCTCCCCTCCATGGGGGGACCCACACATGGGGGGACCCTTCAGTGGAATCACTAGCTGAGCTGTAATTTTCCTTCTAACTGGCTTCTCATCACTTTCTGGGGTGGTGAAGTATGGCAGGCTTGCTAAACCACCAGATTAAGACATTTCTGCTGTCAGCTCCAGCATCCTCTCAGCTGCAACAAGGTGCCTGGCCACCGACTGCCCCATTACCATCACGTCCCCTGTGCAGCCCCCCCCATACTGCCAAGTAGCAAGAGTGAGGAGCCCCTGGGGTTCCCAGAAATGACATGCTTGTGCCCAGGGTTGTGCACCCACAAGGCAAATCAGGTAGGAAAAAAGTAGAGCAGCAGTGATGCGCCAGGCAGAAAAGGTCATGTTTGCACCTCCCCAGCTATCCCCTTCAGATGTGCAGAGGTCTCTGCGTCCCCCTCTCCAGGTGCCAGCACCAATCCCACAGAAGAAGGGGTCTGACCACTATGCTCTCACCTAGCAACTTACTTCTGAGGAGTCACCTTCAGACACACCAAGGAAATCCAATGCCACTGCATCCCATCCCAGTCCCTGCTGGTGCGTCCTGTGTCCCATCTCATCCCTCTCCCGTACCCGGTCCCCGTTCCACAGAGAGCATCCTCTCTGGATGCCCACTGCTGAAACAGGACAGCTGGGGCCAGGACACCATTATAGGACTATAGTTAGACCATGCAGAAGGAAAATCAGAGAAACAAAAGCACAATTTGAAATTAATTTGGCTACTTCTCTTAAGGATAACAAAAAACACTTCTACAAATACATTAATAACAAAAAGAGGGGCAAGGAAAACCTCCATTCTTTGTTGGACTTGGGGGGAACATAGTTACCAGGGATGAGGAGAAGGCTGAGGTACTCAACACCTACTTTGCCTCAGTCTTCATCAGTAGGAGAGGTGGCCCTCACGATAACTGGCCTCACAGATAGAGACAGGAAACCAAACGGCTCCCTTGTGTTCCAGGAGGAAACAGTCTATGAATTACTGAGCCACCTGGATCCACACAAATCAATGGGACCTGATGGATTCCATCCTAGGGTGATGAGGGAGTTGGCAGAAGAGCTTGTTGAGCCACTCTCCATCATCTACCAACAGTCCTGGCTCTCTGGGGAGATCCCAGATGATCGGAAGTTGGCAAATGTCACGCCAATCCACAAAAAGGGTCGCAAGGAGGACCCGGGCAACTCTAGGCCTGTCAGCCTGACCTCAGTGCCTGGCAAGGTTATGGAACAGATCATCCTGAGTGCAATCACACAGCACCTTCAGGATGGACATGGGATCCAACCCAGCCAGCACGACTTTGTGAGGGGCAGGTCCTGTCTGACCAACCTGATTTCCTTTTATGATCAGGTAACCCACCTGGTGGATGAAGGGAAAGCTGTGGATGTAGTGTATCTGGACTTGAGCAAAGCCTTTGACTCTGTCTCCCATGGCATACTCCTGGATAAACTGGCAGCCCGTGGCTTGGACAGGTGCACTCTCAGCTGGGTTAAGAACTGGCTGGATGGCCGGGCCCAGAGAGTGCTGGTGAATGGGGCTGTGTCCAGCTGGCGGCCGGTCACCAGTGGTGTCCCCCAGGGATCAGTGTTGGGTCCAGTTCTGTTTAACATCTTCATCGATGATCTAGATGAGGGGATTGAGTCCATCATGAGCACATTTGCGGAATGCCACCAAGTTGGGAGGGAGTGTCGACCTGCCGGAAGGCAGGAGGGCTCTGCAGAGGGACCTTGACAGGCTGGAGAGATGGGCTGAGTCCAACGGGATGAAGTTCAACAAGGCCAAGTGCCGGGTCCTGCACTTTGGCCACAACAAGCCCATGCAGCGCTACAGGCTGGGGACAGAGTGGCTGGAGAGCAGTCAGGCAGAAAGGGACCTGAGAGTACTGATTGACAGGAGGCTAAACGTGAGCCAGCAGTGTGCCCAGGTGGCCAAGAAGGCCAATGGCATCCTGGCCTGCATCAAGAATGGTGTGGCCAGCAGGGTGAGGGAAGTGATCCTTCCCCTGTACTCGGCGTTGGTGAGGCCACACCTTGAGTCTTGTGTTCAGTTCTGGGCCCCCCAGTTCAAGAAAGATATTGAGGTGCTGGAGCGGGTCCAGAGAAGAGCAACAAAACTGGTGAAGGGACCTGAGCACAAGTCCTCTGAAGAGAGGCTGAGGGAGCTGGGGTTGTTTAGCCTGGAGAAGAGGAGGCTCAGGGGTGACCTCATTGCTCTCTACAACTATCTGAAAGGAGGTTGTAGACAGGTGGGGGTCGGTCTCTTCTCCCAGGCAGCCAGCAACAGAACAAGAGGGCACGAGCTTAGACTCTGCCAGGGAAGGTTTAGGCTGGATATCAGAAAAAAGTTCTTCACAGCGCGAGTAATCCGGCCTTGGAATGGCCTGCCCAGAGAGGGGGTGGAGTCACCATCCCTGGAGGTTTTTAAAATAAGACTGGATCTAGTAATCATGATAGTGTTGGATTAAGGGTTGGACTTGATGATCTTGGAGGTCTCTTCCAACCCAGATAATTCTATGATTCTATGATTTGATATCTTTAGGAAAGACTCTCCAGGAATTGCAGAAATTCATGACTGTTAACAAATCCCTAGAGCTTGATACGCCAGCACATCCATTCCAGCCTGGAGATTGGGTGTATCTATCTCAAGTCCTGGGACTCAGAACCATTAACTCCTAGATGGAAAGGACTGTACCAGGTACTTTTTACTACACACACAGCCGTGAAGCTGGCTGGAAAAGGACCCTGGATTCATTATGCACGGATTGAGAAGGTTCCTGCTTCATGGACCGCAGAACAACGATCCCCAACTGCTCACCACACGGGAAGCGAGCTGGTACCAAAGCCTGAGTGGAGAATCCAACGGGACCCAGGGAACCCACTAAAGATAAGGATTCCAAGAATTAGATCACAATGAATTTGGGGGTTATGTTTCAAATGACTGTCATTACAATAATAACTGTGGGAAAAGGGGTGGATGGGAACGACAACAGCATATTGGAATTGATAAAAGGTTTTGGTAAAATGAATAGACTTTCTAATGTGACAGCCTGCCTACCCATGCCACATTTCACCTCAGACCACATACCCTGGGGAATTATTCCATTAAATTTTATGGATCTTCAAAACTGGATAATGTCACCAAAGCACTAAACCAGACTAACATGGACTATTATTTAGACAGCGAAAACCGGTGCAGACAAAGAGGGAGTGACGTATCTCAGGATGCAACACTTTGGAGGCCGGGAAGTAACACGACTGGGGTTGGGCATCATGCTAACACTCCTTGCCCAAAGGGGTCCACCCTGTTAGCCCATCATTTCTTAGACTGGGTTGCAGGGTACAGTGAGGCACGAGTCGCTGCTGGATTTATGACCCTGTATGTTACCAATCGCAGCAGTGACATGACTGGATTACCAGAATGTAGCATCTTGACAAAAAGCTCTTGAACTTGGGATAAAAAGTTACAAGAGGAGGCTGGAGATATATTTCTGCCCTGAATGGTGCTTTAAATGGGGAAAGAAAGATAAATTTGATTACCCCAAATTGGCCTGGAACTGTACACAGAAAATCACGTGACTTTATCAGGGCAGATATAATAATAACAGCCTTCCCTTGATGGTAAAAAGAGCATTAGAATTGAGAGAAACCTGTGTCAACACCTCCAGCTGTTCACAGGCCAAAGTGCCAGGCCGTGGATACAGTGTGTGGGGATTGGGAAGTGGGTCTTGGACTACCAGATTATCTTTTACTGAAGGAAATACACTTGTAATCTTAGGCCTCCTGATACTGTGCCCTATCTGGAAGCGAAGCCCTAGAAACCCTCGGCATTGGGGAAAGACCAAAAGAGCCAGTGATGAGGAAAACTGGCAAGGACCCAGCATATCCACTGGGCAATCCTACGATGGGGATTGCAGAGTTTTTACTCCCAGGACTGACTGCACTGGAAAATCGGATTCTAATTGAAAATCTTACCTGGCAAGTGGAACCACTGGCCAGTTCTGTTGCCAAAGGATTCGAATTGATCAGCCAGCAGGTACCAGCCAATGCTAAGGCAGTGTTACAGCACCACCTGGGTTCTAGATTTACTGCTGGCCGAAGAGCATGGAGTCTGTGGGGATCTGCAGTTGGACACAGATCATTGTTGCATCCATATCCCAGATGTAGCAGAAGATCTTAATAAGCACACAGAACAAATTCAGGCTGTTGCCCGACAAGCTTGGGATCTTAGAAAGGATGCAGAGAACAATCGGCTGAATAAATTTTTAAACCATACAGGTGGAATATCACTGACTGGGTGGCTTGCTTCCTTGTTACAAACTTTAGTGTTAATCACTGTCAGAATAGGGACTGTCTTTTTAGTATTAAGTTGTGTAAAATGCATAATTTTGAAAAGAATCATATTTCTAGAATAGAGTTAGGTAAACAATGTTGGTGTTCTGCTTTACTTGTGGAGATGTGGACCTTTAGAAGAGAATCATAATAAAATTAGTCCTTGGAAAGTAGTAGAATATGCAGGGAGAATTTATACACATGCATGTCAGTTGGATGTATATTCTGTCCCCAGCTCTTGTCTCATTGCTCATGATTGATGGAAATCATTCCCTCATGTGCCCAGTGCTGAAATAAAGGACGCTGCTTTCTAAAACTCCAAAATGAGTCTTAGAGAGTTTATTTGCTGGCATTTTCGGTACCACTAATTCTCTGGTTTTGAGCCCCCAAAATTTATCTGATCCAGTGGGATTATGGTCATAAAACTCAACCTAAACTTTTGGGAGAACTCAAAAGCCAGGAAGTGGCACCCTTTTGAGTGCTCCAGAATTGTAGCACGTGTTCTATGGATTCTGATTGGAGTCGTGTGTTTACCAAGGCTACTCATTCAAGGGATTGAAAAAAAAACAACAAGGATAAGAACTGTAGTATCAGTCTTCTGAGTTATTATTTGTGAAAATATTTTGATATTTTTACTGGTTGATTTAGCTATTGTTTTTATTTGTACTGGTTGAGTTAGTTATTAATCCTTGTATTTTCACCTGTGTTATCTCTTCTTTCCCTTCCCTTCTCTCTCCCTCAATCCATTATTTTCTCTTCCTTCTCTCTCTCAACATTAATCTCCTTATCCTCTCTCTTTATTCTGTATAAGAATCACCACCATAGCACCAGTAGAGACAATGAGGATTTGAGTTCTGCTAAGAATGTTTAAACAATGGGGTGGAATGTAAAGACTGACTCTACTTGTATTTTCGTCTTAAACATCATCTGACTCTACTTCTATTGTTGTCTTTCACAACTTCTTGAGTGCTGTGGCTCCTGCTGGGCTGACTGTGCTGCCGCAGAGGAGAGGGAGGAGGTGCAGCAGCAGGTGCTGCCCCCCCACACCTGACTGCACATGCACACCCAAAGGGTTCAGGCAGAGGTTATTCTGGCAAGGGTGTGTTGAACTACCAGTGACCCTGGAGCCCCCAGCCCCAATTCCAGAACCTTCCCAAAGAAGCTTCTGCGCATGCACCAGTTCAAGAACTTTTGCAGCAAGACCACCCCTCATATGCTAATGGAGGAGACATGGACTCGCCCTATAAATAGAAGTCTGCCAAGAAAGCAGACACGTGGGCCCACCAACCCCATGGAACCCACCTGAAAACATGCTGCAGAAATACAGGACCACGCGCTCCTGAAGACCACATTCTCCGGAGGTCCATGGAGTGGTGACTATTTTTCTCTTCCCCCCGTTACACTTTTATTTTTCACTCTCTCATTTCTCACTATGTCTCTTTTCCATGGCACTACAGTGCATCAGATCAAATCCGAGCTGTGTTGTAGTTTTGTCCAGATGCCTTGAGGGTATCAGACTGTAATAGTTAAATAAAAGTTTTGCTTCAGCCAAGTTGTGATAGTTGAAATCAGTAGGTGTTGAAGACGGAGGGAGTCACCGACACCGGATGGTTCATCAGTGGAACTCGTTTATTGGTCGTGTTACAATCACTTTTATAGCCACGATAATTAGGTTATACATATTGCAAAGCTCAGGCTCATTATTGGTCGTACGATAATTAGGTTATACATATTGCAAAACTTTAGCTCCTTATTGGTTACAGACTTGATCACTGCATAAGCGTCACATACATTCCTGTAGTTTTAGAAATCCATCTGGTCCCGTGGGAGACATCCTGTTATCTCCCTTGCCTAAGCTTCACTGCACAACAAGGGCCCCCTGACCTTGCTGGTCAGTATTTTCTCACTTAGCTCAGTATTTTCCCACTCAAGGCCTAAGCAGCTTGCTTTTGTCAGGCTCATGTCTGCTTTCAGTGAGCCAGGTTTCAGTAAGTCTCTCCACAAGTAGGCAGTTGGGAAGAATGTAAGTTTCCAAATACCCAATTAAGGGAACAGGAGACAGGGATTTACAGGACCATGTGGAAGATGGGATTTAGCAACGTGTAAATCAAGAAGGAGATAGGGAGGTGCTGTGTGGAGGATGGAATTTAGCAAAGCTGTAAATTAGAACTAACTGTCTAGATAATGGTCTCCTTTCATTTTGGGGAGGGGTAACAAAAGTAAATGAATTACGGGAACTAAACTGAATATGTATAAGTACCCTAAATAAATGTACATGAGCGGGACCAAACGGTGTGCACAATGTGCATAGAGGAGGATCCATCTCCTTATGCACCTAGCGCTGTAAATAAATTTCTTTGTTTCTAAGACTTTATCCTCTCTAAAATTATATCTGTGAGCCAGCTTTTCTCACAAGACTGTGATCTGAACAGATTTGGATCTGGTTTTGCAACTTTGAGAAGTTGCCACTTGGAGTGCACCCGAGTACCTGATTTATTTTGGCTGAGCCCAAAATAAACACTGATTTGAGTTTACCCTGGGAGATTTGTTGATCTCCAATTTGCTGTGCAGACACCAAAAGACCCTCCCTCTTTGACTGTGCAGGTGGTGGTGGGGGGAGCGAATGCATTGTTTTGTTGTGCAAAATGCATAGTTTTGAAAAGGATGCAACAAGAAAAGGAGAGATTTGATACAAGAAGTGGTTGTTATTGCAGAGTGTGGAATATTTTGACTTAAGTAGAGTTGTTTTTTGTTTTTCTGTAGAATTGGTTTTCTAATTCACTTCAGTTAAGCGATATTTAAGTGGCAGTATTTTTTTTAAGTTAGACAGACACAGGCTGTTCTTCTGATATAGTATGGGTTTTTAAATAGTGCTGTACCCAGACAATATTTCTTTCCTTATCTAGGAATGCAAGGTCACACAGAGAACTGGCTCCAAAGCTCTAATGAGCAGAGACTTGGCTGTTGTGAAGTTCATAATAAAACTGAGATTTGTCCTTGGAAAGTAGTAGAAACTGCATGAGATTGCTGGGAGAATTTATACACATGCATGTCTGTTGGATATATATTCTGTCCCCAGCTCCCAGCGCTGAAATAAAGGATGCTGCTTTCTAAAACTCCAAAATAGAGTCTCAGTGCGTTTATTTTATCAGAGCCACATGCTACCACTCCAGAATAGATGGGGGGGGGAATAACCCAGCTGACAGCACAGACACTGCCAGGAAAGGAAGCAGCAGGTTGAGACAAGGACACAGCTTATTATGCCACCCCCACAGATGCAGAGCACCAATCAGAACAGCCAGCTCAGCTGCTGCCAGCAGCACACTAGCAGGGGGAGGCAGCAGTCACCATCCTCTGCCCCAATGGGAAAAAAAAAAATCAGCTTAGAATACTGGAAAAGGTAGGCTGCATCTCCAAGGATGGGAAACAGGCAGGAAGGAGAGACAACACTAAATGCATGGGTGTTGCTTTCGTTGTGGAGGACAGTACAAACCTCACTGCTGCCAAGCCCAGTGCCCTCAGATGCAGCTCCTGAGCTCACCGCAGTTACCAGAGACTTCCCTGTGTCGCATTGAGCAGGATGGAGGAGCATCTCAGTAAGAAGCCAGCATTCTTCTGCACACAAGGAGATCCAGCTTGCAGGTGGTGGCAGCAGCAACTGGGGAAAGGTCTCCTTTGCAGCAGTATGGCACCCACTAAGAACATGCTTTGCAGATGGCACTTGGATAGGAAGTTGCAGAGCTCAGTGGCCTTGTCCACTGCTTCAACCTTCAAGCACCAAGTAATGATGCAGCCCCACCACTCTAGGCTGCAATCCCCAACCTCCTCCTCATCTCTGGGACAAGCCCATGGTGGCCAAGGCCTCGTGAAGAGCTGAAGCTCCAGGGGAGCACATTGTGCCCACAACATGCTCCTCACTCCTGTAGCCCGTGGATTTCCCACAACAGAAGCACCATCACTGGGCTTCACTAACCCTCAGAGGATTTTTTTTTCCTTTTCAGGAATTTGCCTTTTGATCCCAGGCAACTTTTTTAAATCTTCCTATGATGTATAGTTGTTCCTTGTATGGAAACTGCTTTGTACCTTTATTCCTGCCACCCCTTCCTGCACTTTCCTAGCAGATGGGCTGTGAAAGAGCAGTTTTGGTTAAAATCCTAGCCCAAGAATGCTGTGACCAAACTACAGGGGAAGGACAATCTGCGAACCCAGAAATCACTCCAAAATGCCCCATTCAAACACCTCCTCTGTAAGGGGAAGCCTACAATGGCTTTTTCCTGATGAAAAAAAGGATACCCTTGAGGCAAGTCCTCACACCATTCCAGGGATGCCTCAGCCAGCACCAAGACAGGGAAGCCTCAGGGTGGAGTGGGGACCAGACACTCACCTCATTAGACACCCTCAGACAGCCCCAGGCAGTGGCTCCACTGGGCTCATTCTTCCTCCCAGCCAGCCCCACATAAAGCAGGATGCTATGTTAGCACAGGCAGGGCTTTCATGAAGTCCATGCTGTCCTCCAATCTCACTAGCACACCCAGGCTGCAGGAGCACATCTTGAACCAAGGGAGGAAACAGCTTGAATGCATCTCTACTTTCCTGGAGAGCTTCACCCTCCAGTACAGCTGCTCCCAACAAGCTTCTCTTACAATTTTTCCACCCTGGGACAGGCCAGAAGCCTGCCAAGCACTTCCCATCCCCAAAACTGCAAGAAACATGCTTCAACATCAATCAAGCCCTGTCTGCAGCCAAGTGCTTCCCAGAATAACCAGCACCACACCAAGGAATAGAACCAGGCTGCCAGGCCCTACACAGAACTTCCCCAGCAGGTCCCATGGCCTGCACATCCTAGCGTCAGAGCTGCCCCAGGTCTGGGGACCTCTGGCCCTCACACAATCCCAGGCCCCATATGAGCTCCACAGAGATACTTCCACAGGCCTCATGCCCTGCCCCACACAAGAGAGGGATGCACTCCCAGTCCACTCTGACCCTCTGGAGTCTATGAGGCCTCCATGTGCCCAGCTGTGGTCCCAGTCCTAGCCCCATGCTCATGCCCAAGAGGGAAGGGTTTGACGCACAGCACCCCAGTAACATCATAGCCTTCCAGAAGATTCCCTAGACGATCCCGCCGCGATAAACAACATCTCGGCGGGGTGGGTGCCTGATCAACGAGGGCACTCTGAGGGGGCAGTACAGGCTTGAACTTCCCAATGGGCGGTGGCGGTAGAGAAGCGGAGTGAGCTAATGAGCGCGGCGTGGTGCGGCAAGACGACGGGCACCGTTCTGGCCCAACGGTGTGGGGCTCGCGCGGGCGGGACTCCTATGACGTGGTGGCCGAGGGGCAGAGGTGGGAGTTGATTCAGCCCAGCTCATAGAGCACGCGGCGCCCTAGGATAGCGCGAGCGGTGAGTGCCGGGGGGGGGGGGAGGGCGGCGCCTGCTCCTCTGCCCCACTGCGCTGCCCCATACAGCCGCCGCATAGCCTGTCGCCGGCACTGGCGGTGGGGACGGAGGCTCGGCCCCTTCGTCCCCTGCAGTGACAGCGTGTCCCAGTGGAGCTGTGAGCTGTGTGTGCGTCAGTCTCTCTGTCCTGCACGGTGACAGGTTGCCCCTATGGGGCTGAGAAGGAAGGTTAGCCCTTCTGCACCCATGGGGTGACAGGGTGTCCCGATGGGGGTATTAAACCTATGCTTTATGGAGCGACGGATTGTCCCTATGGGGCTGGGGGTGGTCTGGCCATGGGGCGACAGGGTTTTGCAGTGAGACTGGGAAGGGAGGTTAGCGTCTCTGCCCCTTTGTGAGTGGGGAACGGAGACTAGCCCAGTTGCACCCATGGGATGACAAGACAGCCCTATAGGGCTGAAGGCGAGGGAGGAAGGGGCTGGCACCTCTGCCCTGTGGGGTGACAGGGGTTCCTGGGGGGCAGGGTTAACTGCATCCAAGTGGGGCTGGGAGGAAGGGGTTAAATACTCCCTCCATGGGGGGCTGTAGTACAGCCCTACAGGCTGGAGAAGGTGAGGATTAACCCCTCTCTCCCATTCCACTTTGGAGGGAGTAATGTGTCCTGTTGAAGCTGTGTGGTGTGGCCAGGAAGGGGTTCAACACACGTACACACACACACATTGGGGGTACTAGTGTATCCCAGTGGGGCCGAACCGAGTGCTGAGGAAATAACAGTCATCGGGTCGGAGATGCCAGCAAGGAAGGAGTTAACCCCTGTCCCCAGTTGAGGTGCTAGTGTCCCCCAGGAGAGCTTGTTGTCTGAGGAGGAAAGGACTCGCCTGGTTTCCCCTTGAGGCTGAGTGCAGTCCCAGTGAGACCGGAGGGGTGGCCCCAGGCAGGGGGGCTGCCAGTTTCCTGGCTGCCAGCCGGTACGGACAGGAGTGGCTCTGCCTGCTCCGGCTCACAGAAATCTCCTTCGTCTCTCTAACCAAACCCGGGATACGCTGCCATGCCGGCCATCCTGCTCTTCTGGAGCCACACTGAGAGGCACACACCCACCCCAGCTTGCCAATCCCGAGGCTAGGCATTCATCGAGCCACCGGACCCTAACCCCTGGGGACAACAGTGGGTTAGGGGCTGTCACCTGCCTGACTCGCCTGATGATCATAGAATCATAGAATTATCTGGGTTGGAAGAGACCTCCAAGATCATCAAGTCCAACCCTTAATCCAACACTATCATGATTACTAGATCCAGTCTTATTTTAAAAACCTCCAGGGATGGTGACTCCACCCCCTCTCTGGGCAGGCCATTCCAAGGCCGGATTACTCGCGCTGTGAAGAACTTTTTTCTGATATCCAGCCTAAACCTTCCCTGGCAGAGTCTAAGCTCGTGCCCTCTTGTTCTGTTGCTGGCTGCCTGGGAGAAGAGACCGACCCCCACCTGTCTACAACCTCCTTTCAGATAGTTGTAGAGAGCAATGAGGTCACCCCTGAGCCTCCTCTTCTCCAGGCTAAACAACCCCAGCTCCCTCAGCCTCTCTTCAGAGGACTTGTGCTCAGGTCCCTTCACCAGTTTTGTTGCTCTTCTCTGGACCCGCTCCAGCACCTCAATATCTTTCTTGAACTGGGGGGCCCAGAACTGAACACAAGACTCAAGGTGTGGCCTCACCAACGCCGAGTACAGGGGAAGGATCACTTCCCTCACCCTGCTGGCCACACCATTCTTGATACAGGCCAGGATGCCATTGGCCTTCTTGGCCACCTGGGCACACTGCTGGCTCACGTTTAGCCTCCTGTCAATCAGTACTCTCAGGTCCCTTTCTGCCTGACTGCTCTCCAGCCACTCTGTCCCCAGCCTGTAGCCCTGCATGGGCTTGTTGTGGCCAAAGTGCAGGACCCGGCACTTGGCCTTGTTGAACTTCATCCCGTTGGACTCAGCCCATCTCTCCAGCCTGTCAAGGTCCCTCTGCAGAGCCCTCCGGCCTTCCGGCAGGTCGACACTCCCTCCCAACTTGGTGTCATTCCGCAAATGTGCTCATGATGGACTCAATCCCCTCATCTAGATCATCGATGAAGATGTTAAACAGAACTGGACCCAACACTGATCCCTGGGGGACACCACTGGTGACCGGCCGCCAGCTGGACACAGCCCCATTCACCAGCACTCTCTGGGCCCGGCCATCCAGCCAGTTCTTAACCCAGCTGAGAGTGCACCTGTCCAAGCCACGGGCTGCCAGTTTATCCAGGAGTATGCCATGGGAGACAGAGTCAAAGGCTTTGCTCAAGTCCAGATACACTACATCCACAGCTTTCCCTTCATCCACCAGGTGGGTTACCTGATCATAAAAGGAAATCAGGTTGGTCAGACAGGACCTGCCCCTCACAAAGTCGTGCTGGCTGGGTTGGATCCCATGTCCATCCTGAAGGTGCTGTGTGATTGCACTCAGGATGATCTGTTCCATAACCTTGCCAGGCACTGAGGTCAGGCTGACAGGCCTAGAGTTGCCCGGGTCCTCCTTGCGACCCTTTTTGTGGATTGGCGTGACATTTGCCAACTTCCGATCATCTGGGATCTCCCCAGAGAGCCAGGACTGTTGGTAGATGATGGAGAGTGGCTCGGCAAGCTCTTCTGCCAACTCCCTCATCACCCTAGGATGGAATCCATCAGGTCCCATTGATTTGTGTGGATCCAGGTGGCTCAGTAATTCATAGACTGTTTCCTCCTGGAACACAAGGGAGCCGTTTGGTTTCCTGTCTCTATCTGTGAGGCCAGTTATCGTGAGGGCCACCTCTCCTACTGATGAAGACTGAGGCAAAGTAGGTGTTGAGTACCTCAGCCTTCTCCTCATCCCTGGTAACTATGTTCCCCCCAAGTCCAACAAAGAATGGAGGTTTTCCTTGCCCCTCTTTTTGTTATTAATGTATTTGTAGAAGTGTTTTTTGTTATCCTTAAGAGAAGTAGCCAAATTAATTTCAAATTGTGCTTTTGTTTCTCTGATTTTCCTTCTGCATGGTCTAACTATAGTCCTATAATGGTGTCCTGGCCCCAGCTGTCCTGTTTCAGCAGTGGGCATCCAGAGAGGATGCTCTCTGTGGAACGGGGACCGGGTACGGGAGAGGGATGAGATGGGACACAGGACGCACCAGCAGGGACTGGGATGGGATGCAGTGGCATTGGATTTCCTTGGTGTGTCTGAAGGTGACTCCTCAGAAGTAAGTTGCTAGGTGAGAGCATAGTGGTCAGACCCCTTCTTCTGTGGGATTGGTGCTGGCACCTGGAGAGGGGGACGCAGAGACCTCTGCACATCTGAAGGGGATAGCTGGGGAGGTGCAAACATGACCTTTTCTGCCTGGCGCATCACTGCTGCTCTACTTTTTTCCTACCTGATTTGCCTTGTGGGTGCACAACCCTGGGCACAAGCATGTCATTTCTGGGAACCCCAGGGGCTCCTCACTCTTGCTACTTGGCAGTATGGGGGGGGCTGCACAGGGGACGTGATGGTAATGGGGCAGTCGGTGGCCAGGCACCTTGTTGCAGCTGAGAGGATGCTGGAGCTGACAGCAGAAATGTCTTAATCTGGTGGTTTAGCAAGCCTGCCATACTTCACCACCCCAGAAAGTGATGAGAAGCCAGTTAGAAGGAAAATTACAGCTCAGCTAGTGATTCCACTGAAGGGTCCCCCCATGTGTGGGTCCCCCCATGGAGGGGAGGGCTGAGCCAGGTGCCACTGGGAAATACAGAAAGGACAGCAGCTCTCCACACTGCATTGATGCCTGCTTGCCCACAGCTAAAGCTGTTTTGGAGTTTTCCTGGGAGTGGAGGTTGGAGCCAGCTGCAGCCACCAGGCTGGTGATAAGTTGTCTTTTCAGTGTGTTGGAGGAGCCAGAAGGAGAGGCTTGCCATGAGAGCATTGCTTGGCAGCAATAGCATCCATGGGCATGAGCCGGCACCTTCCTCTCCTCCATCCCCCTGCTACCTTCCAGTGTCTCCTGCCCAGGCATGCCACACCTGCTAGTGCCTCCAGACAACCATGATGTTTAAAATAAAACTAGAGCCTTTAAAAATAATGGCTTGGACTCTGTGTTCATAAAGTTTTGATAAGTGGGTTTCTGCTTCTCAACCTTGCACTCTCATTACTGAGGAACATCACACAATGGCCTGAGATGCTGGTTGGTGCCCATCTCTAGCACGTGGCATCCCACAGTGATCTTACACCCCACGATGGAAAAAATCTCCCCAGTGCTGCAGCCTGTGTGGGTGTGTTCCCTTACATGACTGCAGAGCAGAGGGATTATGTCAAGTGATTGCTATTCAGCTGGCATGCTCATCCAGAGGTTGTACAGACTGATTTAATGTGAGGCCAGAACAAAGATTAAAGTTTTTTATGTAATTCTTGTGATTGCAAGAGGAGGCTGGAGGCTGGGCTGTCTCAGCAGGGCCAGCCCCTACTGGGGGATGCTTGTGGTTTTCTCCACAGCTGGGCAGCTGCAGCTTGTCCTAAGGCATCCTAGTTGGGAGGGTGAATGCAGAAATTGCTTGCCCACCTGAAACCTGCCCTGGGGCACTTTCCCCACCACTCCCAAGGGGGTTAAATGTAAAGGCAGGAGAAGATGACTGAGCAAAAGGGGGAGAGGAGTGTAGTGGTAAGGGGAAGCTGATCCCTGAGAGGTGGGAGGGATGAAAGGAGGCTCTTCTGAGACACAGTTGTGTTTTACCATGGCATATGTGAGCATTGCCTCTGGAGCGTGCCTTAACCCACTGGATCACCTGCTAGCATCTGGTCCTCACAAGCATGGTCAACTGTGGCATGGGGCTGCATTTCATCAGAGAAATTCCCCCTTCCCTGAGCCCAGCTAGATAAAGGGTTCCCCAGCCAGGAGAGCATCCCCAAGCAGGCATCCCTGCCCCAGCCCAAGACCCTTCAACAATCAAGACTAGATAGATATCTATACTGTCCTTGTTTTTATGAAAAATTCTCACAATTGGTCCATCAAATCATAGTACTTGGACAAAAAGGAAATTGAAGTTTTCTTTGATCCACCATCTTTCAATTTTTTTCAGTTATAAACCTTCCAATATACTAGGAAATATACATATTCAATACACATTTCATTAAAAATATAAGCATCTATATACATACACAGACATTCACACACCGTTTAACACTGTACCACTAAAGTTATATTTTGCAAGTGGGTAGGTCTGCAATTGGCTATTTCTTCTGGATTGATGAGGTGAATTTGGAATATTTACCCTCCTTTCAATCTTTGACTCCAAAAGCTGAGGGGGAAAAAAAAAAGCGCTTTCTTTTTCACAGTATAGATTTCTGTCTTAGGTTTCACAACTTCTTTCATCCATGTAATTTCTAGTCATTCTAATTTAAACATTCTATCCTGTTTCTTGTGATTTCAGCCTTGCGTACATCTGCTCATAAGCTCCTGTTTGGCAGCCTGATTCAGCTACTATTTCAGCAGAAGTTTCAGATTACTTTTGCAGTTGAATTTTGCATATCTAATCTTCAGTGCATACATCACTTTAAAAAGATTACAACATATTTTATGAGAAGTCACATTATTTGTGAAAAAAAAAAAAAAAAAAAGATTTCTCATTTTCTTGGAACATACCACACCTCCCCAGTGGTATTATGCAAGTCTTACCCTCAGCAATTTCCTAACAAGAGCCTGATGCTTCCTGGTGACTTTGTGAACCATTACATAACATCTATATATGTTACTACTAGCTTGCAGGTTCAGACTCATAGTGTAAAAAATATTAGATTCATAGTCTTAAAAAAAAATTAGTGGCTTATAAAATAATATTTTATCTCTGTAAAATGTGTATCAGATGTGCTTCAAAATGGAACCATAATAAATTAATATCCTTTAGGGCATTTTGAACTTTACGTATTTCTGTATCCATAACTGGAAGAAAAATAAATGGAGTGATAAAGTGGAAATCATGTGGCAGAGAAAGAAAGGCAGAAAAGCTTTAGAGAAATGTTCAAAAGATATTTTTTTAAATAGGAAAAAAAAACTTCTCCGTCTCGGTTCCTATTAAGATTACAGGAGAATAGCCAAGAATTTGCAGAATGAAAACATACATTGGAATGCAAAATATTAATTTGGGATTAAATTGTACTGCTACTCTTTTTGTCCAAAGTTCAATGTATCTAAAATTTACCACAGACAGAAGCAGCAAGCTAGCATTCAGAGAAACAAATCTTTGATCTTCAATTCATCTATATGAAAGTAGATTTCCAAAATATGGTGAGAGGAAGAAAGCACCAAATAACATGCATTGCCATCAATCCTAATAGTTTACTTTAATGTCCAAGATGGATGTCTCAGCCACTACCACAGGACTGAAAGACAGTAGTTGAAACACGAGGAAAATTCTTATTATTTTTGAGCGAGTTTAAGCTAGCTTCCGCTGCACTCTCCAATGCTCAGCAAAAGTCCCCTCACCCCCTCCCCACTATAAAAACTATAAAAAACTTAGAAAAAAATGAAATCACACTAATATACATATGCATTTTCTACATATACTACACACAGCAAGGATATCATGCAAAACTCCCAATAAAGGGAAGAGGGGAAGGGAAAATGGGGAAAAAAGGACAAAAAAAGAACTAAACCAAAACAGGCATGCCCAATTGTAACACCTGGTAACTAACAAAGTAAAGAACTAGCACAATCTCACCACTTCCCTTGAGGAAAGCAGAACAGCTAAATCTGACCCAGCACTCTCCCCCCACGCGTGGGCAGACAACAGCAGCCACCGCAGGCCTCAGCTCCAGAGAAGCAAGAGCAATGCAAGGGACCTCCCGCTCCCAAGCCTCGCCAGAAGAGAAGAGAGCGAACTCTCTTATCTACGCCTTATTTATATGTTGTGTTACATTAAAGGAAGATATGGAATACTTCTGTGGATCCTGACCTCTGTTGTTAAGGAAGACTGGAAAAAAAAAAATCCAAAAGCCAACCCACTACAATGATTTACTGTGCTTCGATTCTGTGTAAACAACCGTAGCTTGATTTTCCAAAGGCCAGGCACGTAGTAAGAACTGTATATTTTTCTATTTGTCTTTTTTTTTTTTTTTAGAAGATATATAACAACATTACAAAACAGCTTATTTCCAAGAATTAGTTAAAAGAGTGCACTTTCAATTTCTGGTATTGTTGGCAAGAGCCCAGGATATTTTTAATATCTTAAAAAATATCTTAGGATTATCAGAAAGGCAGGAGACTCACAGAAGATGGGTCCTAGTTGGTGATTATCTCTTGTAATTGTAGTGGTAGGGGATTAAAGTTGATTCAGCTGTATGGTTAGAGAATAGTGAGATTATCCCCACTTCAAACATGATGTTTATCTTCCTGGCCCATGTTAAATCTTTGGAATTTAGAAAGTCCAAGACTTTTGATTTTAATTACTTTATTAAGAGGTGTTTGTTCTTGGAACTACAGAGGGCCAAACACTTGCCACCCCACTTCCATCTGTACCAACAATAGTTTTATCTGGAAGCTAGGATTGAGTCCACTTCCTATTTCTGATAGTTTGTTTACACTTTGTACAAACAGCTTGAATTGTAATGGTAGCAAAAGCACAGGTCTTGAGGTAATAACAATGAGAAAAGGACTATACTAAACTAATAATGAGTATCTGAAGTGATACAAGAAATGGTTGTTTTTGCAGAGAATGGAATA
Organism: Tapera naevia; assembly: GCA_033556795.1. Taxonomy (NCBI): domain Eukaryota; kingdom Metazoa; phylum Chordata; class Aves; order Cuculiformes; family Neomorphidae; genus Tapera; species Tapera naevia. The sequence continues at coordinate 102,238 of JAUMJJ010000537.1, read as the reverse complement.
TTTTGACTTAAGTAGAGTTGTTTTTCTGTAGAATTGGTTTTCTAACTCACTTCAGTTAAGTGATATCTAACTGGCAGTATTTTTTAAGTTAGACAGGCATAGACTGTTCTTCTGATATACTATATATTTTTTAAATAGTGCTGTACCCAGACAATGTTTTTTTTTTACTTATCTAAACAATGCAAGGCCAAACAGAGAGCTATAGTTCTGAAGCTCTAATTAGCGGAGACAGACTTGGCTGTGTTGAAGTTCATAATAAAATTAGTCCTTGGAAAGTAGTAGAATATGCAGGGAGAATTTATACACATGCATGTCAGTTGGATGTATATTCTGTCCCCAGCTCTTGTCTCATTGCTCATGATTGATGGAAATCATTCCCTCATGTGCCCAGTGCTGAAATAAAGGACGCTGCTTTCTAAAACTCCAAAATGAGTCTTAGAGAGTTTATTTGCTGGCATTTTTGGTATCAGAAGCACTTGTATGCTGCCAGGCTTACAGCACAACTACATGACCTATTGGAGCAGTGATAAGCAAACAATGACAGACCCTATTAGTTTTGTGTGAAGTTGTATTGACTATGATAATATTTTAATGTAAATAAATCTCATCATAAACTGAAATAAAGTACAGGCTCAATTATGTAACACAGGAAGACAGAACATGAAACCACTAATGCTCCAACAGTATGCTTAGCCTATTGCAGTTTGTAAAGGCTGCCAAAAGTCCTTTCACAAAGATGGGGGCAGGGGACCCTTTCCCCACCTCCCCTCCAAAGGGGCATCATTTTGGTTTATCTTAGAAGCTGTGGCATATTTGTTTAGATGAAGTAAACTTACTGCCCTTCTTCAAATCCTGACACAGGAAACTGCATCAGTAAGGTACTTATGATGCAATGTTCTGGTGTAAACATGCTACAGAAATAGGCAAGATTGTCAGATTATATTTTCAAGGTTTTTTTGCTTGGAGGGCTTCTCAAAAGTAAGTGTTTAGAATAGAAACTGAGATTTTTTTTTTAACCTTCTGTCCCCAGCACTCCAGACCTGCATTTGACCCAAGGTGACTGCCAAGATGGGAGCCATAATTTTGTTCCAAATCTGGGTTCTTCACTCAATGTGTAAAAGAGCTGAGCCACACACAGAGTCGAGATATTTGCATATCTGTGCAGAGATGGGTGCTAGGTGACAATTCCACAAACCTCGGTTAGTACAGCAGCCAACATTATATGCATTTTGAGTGACCATTATCAGTATATTTCACAAGTAAGTTCCATCATCCTTGTTACTATTGGTCTTTGCGAGTTCTCATCTCTGGTTTAAGTCACAGTGTCCTCTTTTTCTGCTGCACATGCTTAGTGGGGAAAGGGCTTCGGTTGGTAGAGGGCTCTCCCTACTAGTGGGTGGAGTTTTTACTATGATAATTGGGATAGTTCATCCTTAGTTCAAATAGTTCTCTCCTGTTTACCAGCATGTAATAAGTAACCTTGAAATATTTGTTAATCAAACATAGGGAATAATGTTTTGATTGCTCAAATGTTTAATTTTAATGTTATGCTGCCTTGTTAATTTGAATCTCTCTATATTTTTAATCAAGCATGAAGACTAGGAACTGCCTTGCTTCATTGTAATAAGCAGCTAGGAGTAATTTGCTGATCAGGCCAACAGAGCAAAGGGAACAGTGAAGCTGCCCCAAAGATGAGAACAACCTGCTTAGCAGAATGTGTTTAGCCACCATATTGTTAAATGTATTGTTTTAAGCAAATGTTAAACTGCAAATGCTACTATGGCGGTCTTTGTCTTTTTTACAAGGAAAATCTGTTTTAGCTGACTCTGCAGCAAAGTTTTCAGGAGTTGCCTGAAGCCAGCAGCAGTGTGTAAAAAGATAAGATAAAGAAAGAAGGAGTCACCAGGCTGCAGTTTTATGGCCTTGTTGGTATCTGGTACGAGGTTCCCAAGGAGACTGGAGGGGCCATCTAGCTCTTGGAAGAGATGACACAACCCCCTCCTGTTAAACACTGAGGTGCCAGAAATGCAGGCCGAAGGGGGGGCCACAGACCCCCCCCCCCGAAAACCTTCCCAGCGATAGCAGTGGGGATAAAAAGGACTGTTGGAATCATCTGAGGCGCGAGCCGTGGTGGAGCTGCTACTGCCCGGCCGCCCAGCGCTGCTTTTGCTTTCCTACCTAAAGAAATACTTAGAAAACTTGATTGGGACTCTGTTGCCTTCATTCGCTTATATCAATTAGGTTTTGTTCTCTTATCTAGTTTCTTGCTTCAAGGCCCCAGCTCTTTCTCTCCCTGACAGCCCTCGGTACAACATCCTTCTAACAATAATGCTCACCTGCCCCCAACCGCGAAGCCGGTCAGGAAGAGAACAGCGCAAGTCACCCGGTGAAAGAAAGGGGAACCGGCACATTCCTGAACAGCGCCTCAGGTGCTGCAGTTTCAGTATGCAAAGTCAACGCAGCTACAATACCTCACAGTGTTTCCTCCCCTTTCCTCAGGCACTACTGCTGGCAGGGTGGCTTTAAATAAGATCTAGGAACTGCTGCAGCGTGCAAAAAAAAAAAAAATGACAGTTTACAGGGGTTTTTTTGTTTTTTTGTTGTTTTTTTTTAAGGGTTCCTTTTAGGTATTAAGGACTCTCCTTCTGGCCTTCTCTTGCAGCCCCCCCGGCGGAGGGCAGGCAGCTGAGATTTTATAGCATCACGTTAAATATAAATCTTCAGCTGAAGGCCCGTTCTCAGCGGCTCCTCCCCTCAGTGGGGCCACAGACCCTACGGGGCCCAGGCCGAGCTGCGGAGGTCGGTGCGGCCCTGCTGTCAGTCCTACAGGCCTCCCTGGGTTGGCGTGAAGCAGCAGATGTGGAGACTAGCCCGGCGGAAGATATTTTTTGCTGCCGCCACAACTGGAGTGGGAGAGGTAGAAACGATTAACAAGGGAACGCGTCCCCTTTAAAAACCTTCCCCCGCCTCTCCCACATGGTGCAGGGCAAGGGTGGGGATTATGCGGTGTGTCACTTCTGGCTCTCTCCTAGTATAGAGGATCCGCGCACGGAGTAGGACGTGAGTGTTGGGGCTGCTGCCATTTTTTCCTATACTCCGCCCCCGGCTGGCGCAGGAAAAGTGCGCTGGGCAACCGTGTGGCAAGGCTTCCCTTATTCTTCGAATGCTCCTCGTGCCTTGCAGGAGGAATGCCTGGTGTAGAGTGGACCTGGGGCGGGAGGAGGAGCCACTGCCATGTTGGGGGGGCAAAGAAGACTTAAATGACTAAGAAAATGGTGGTAGGGAACCTCTCCGTTCCCCTCAGGTCGGGATCTGACCCTACTCGCTGACAGTGCCGCACTGCAGACGGGCACCCCCAAGGTTGCCCAACCACCCTCATTTGAGCTGCTGTGGTTAGGGGGTAATTTCTCCATGACCTCCACTGGGAGCTTATGGATAGAGTAAGGATGAGGGAGAGAACATCTGGTAACTTGTATGATGGTGAAGTTAAAAACCAAAGCTCATACCTGATGCAGAAATTTGCTGTAGAAGCTCGACTGGCTGGGGCTGCCCAGGGGTGTTTGGAGCACAGATAGGGTGAGTGGATGAAACCTAGACTGTAGCAGGGAATGCGATGTGAGCATGAAGACTTAGCAGGGAGTAGCGGGTCTGCTGGGGATCACAGTTGGATAAGAACAGGGCCAGGAGCAAGCACCGAGCTGCACTCCGTGAGGCAGGGTGTGGCAGGCCAGGTTTGGAAGGGATGGGAGTTCACCGTTCAGAAAACCAAAGGGTAAGAAGCAGCAGGAAGCGTCACTGGAGGAGTGTGGGGCTTGCTCAGCCTGTGCTTGGAGGAGCTGCTTTCCTGTCTCCTCCAGCTGCTTTCTGGGTTTCCATGACCCCACTAGTGTTTGCTGTTCCAGCAGCATGCCTTGGGGTTGAATTAATCATCCTTCCTTGGGTTACAGCCATCAGATTTTTCCATGCCTTTAGGCATGACCCTGGCCTCAGCCCCTGTGCGATGGACAGAGTGAGCCCTGGGAGTCAGTCACCTGTGCCAACCTCCAAGCCTCATGTCAGACTACAATGCTTCACTGCCTCTTCTCTCACTTCATATTTCTGGCTTACTGCAAGATGTACTTGAAGGCTCTCAGGGAGTGGGAGTCAGGCTAGAAAGTTTTTTTAAAATGAACAAACAAAGCCTCCCACCATCACAACATATTTCTGTCTAACAGCTTAGTTCTCGCTTCACTAAATACAAATTATGGGTCTGACACGCTGGAGGCTGAATGCCAGTTGCTTTCAGGAACAAAATGTTTGAAGTTCCTTTAAGGTGAAGGTAGCAGCAGGGTCCTTGCTGCTGCTTTCAGCCTCCAAAAACCTGCTGTCATCACCCCGCCCTATGTCCCAGGTCCCAGGCTGAGAGAGAGACAGGGGGGTGGGCTGGCAGCTACATTTAGACAGGCTCCTGACTCAGTGGGGTGGGGATGGGCCAGGGATGCAGTCCTCACCTGGCATTAGCAGTGGCATGGTCCGTATGATAATGACATGCCCCAGCTCAGGCTCTCCCTTTCCCCATCAGTCTCAGAGATGAGTCTCCTTGTTCCCACTGTGGGGCTTGGGGAGGTAAAACTGGCGCCGAGGCACGTCCTGACACCAGGGCACTGACCTCTGACAGAAAGTGTGGACTTGAGTGGGTTCTGGTGCTGTTGGCTGGTGGGACACAGGGAGCAGCAGTTCTATGATAAATGCACACCAGTCCAATCCTTGGCTACCCGAGTGCAATATTCACTTTACAAAGCACTGTCTTTCTGCTTTCAGGAATAAATATTCAACTCCCAGCAGTGTCACTGTCATGGGGAAGGACTATTACAAGATTTTGGGCATCCAGTCCAGTGCCAATGAGTATGAAATCAAGGAAGCCTACCGGAAAATGGTCCTGAAGTATCACCCCGATAAAAATAAAGACCCCAATCCAGAGAAGTTCAAGGAGATCGCAGAGGCATATGACGTCCTGAGTGACCCCAAGAAATGAGCCATTTATGACCAGTATGGGGAGGAAGGTAAGGGAATGAGCGCTGCCACTCAAAGGCAGGGGTGCTTGGTCCAAAGAGGCTTTTACAGTTAAGGGTGTGTTTCAACACCCTCAGCACAGCCAAAGTTGTCCTGGTGATTCATGCCTTCCTCCAAAATGGGGCAAAGGAGGAGAGCTCAAAGCAGCTCAGTGGGAAACCAGCTTTTCCTTGGAAGTGCTGCTGAACTTAGACCCTGCTTGGCCTGGTGTCACAGGATTAAAGGTCAAACCTCCTGGCTGTATAGTCTGTTAGGGATGGGGACTCACTGTGGATTTGGTGAAATCCCCATTGCCAAACTCCATCAGTGTTTTGGGGAACTGGTGCTGGTCACACAGAGAAAGTCGGGGCAAAAATAAGATGAAAGATATAAAAAGGTTTTTGTGGCTGTAGAGAGGGGTGTGGAGATGCTGCTGAGCTGGCTGGACCTGTCATGGGACAGGGACTGACATCCACCTCCCAGGTGGTGACTTCCAAATCAGTTCATGGCCCCACACACCTTTCATTTCCCATCAGATGCCTTTTTTTTTTGAGCAAGATGGCCTGGGGATCGGCATTTTGAGGGGCTTCTGGGTCCCACATGCTTAGATGAGTGAGGTGAAGTAAAAGGTCCCCTACCCCAGGATAGAAACTTCATTGATCAGAAAAGCTCCCCAAATTCACCTGCTCTGTGCTTGTGTTCCTCCTATCTCCTACTGCTGGGGACTGGCACAAGAGACAGCCTGTCAGAAATAGCCCTTCACTGTTACTGGCATGACCTGAAAATAGTCCTTGAGTTAGGCTTGGCTTAACCCTTCCTGGGCCCTCCTAGTAAAAAGCCTTGCAGAGGCATGTGCGACCTCTTTGGAGGCCACTTGTTGTGTGCCTTAGCTGTTTGGGACTTTGGGAGGAGAGGGGTTGCAGCGATGTAAGGCCCTGGCCAAGGTCTGACAGGGGAGATTCCCAAGGGAATGGTTGCCAAAAGATCCAAAACTTGAACTTACCTGACATTTTATACAGTCTGTAAACAGCGAGCTGTATCCCTTCCGCTGTGTGCCTACCCGGAGGTCTGCTGACCTCTACCTGCTCTGCCACCAAGAGTCATGGTTGCTCAAGGAGCTCAAAGCCTTTTCTCACATAGTGGACATGATGTTCCTGGACCACAGCCATTGGTGCAGCCCAAAAGACAGAGATATTTGAGCAAAAGGGAGCTTGCCCATGGGAACAAATGGAGATGGGCTGGTCAGGAAATGTTTTAAATGAAAAGGCCATGAATTGAGTGGAGAGAACCAAGCAAGTGCTCAGTTGGGGTAGTGGGGACAAATCCTGAACAGCTTTTGAGCTTGCTGGGTGTAGGTCTAGGACTGTGTGTCATGGATTGGGGTGGTGCCTTCCTGGCCCACAGTCTCTGCAGGTGTCTGGGCTGGAGGAGGTGAGCTGCACCTCTAGAATCTGCTGGAAAGGCTACCTGGAGCCAGCAGAGACCATGCTCCCACATGGAAAGTATGGTCCCAGCACAGTATCTGCCCACAGAGACTGTTAATGGCTCATCTTTCCCCTTCTCTTCCAAGTCTCAAAACTGGAGGTGGCTCTTCAGATGGCTCAGAGAACACTTTCCACTACACCTTCCATGGAGACCCCCATGCCACCTTTGCATCTTTCTTTGGAGGCTCCAACCCTTTTGATATCTTCTTCATTAGCAGCCGCTCTCGGATTTTTCAATGACTTTGACCAGGAAGATATGGATATCGATGACAATGATGACCCTTTCAGTGCCTTTGGCCAATTTGGCTTCAATGGCATTATCGGGGTTCACCGGCGGCACCAGGAGTCCCTGCACATGCAGAGAAAGGTCCAGGACCCACCCGTCATCCATGAGCTCAAGGTGTCCCTGGAAGAGATCTATCACGGCTCCACCAAGAGGATGAAGATCACCTGCAGAAGGCTCAACGCTGATGGCCGGACCATGCGGACTGAGGACAAGATCCTAAACATTGTCATCAAAAGGGGTTGGAAGGAGGGAACCAAAATCACATTCCCCAAAGAAGGGGATGCCACCCACCCCAGACAACATCCCTGCTGACATCATCTTCATCCTCAAGGACAAGTCTCACATACTTCAAGAGGGATGGGAAAAACATGGTCTACATCACAAACATCAGTCTTAAAGAGGTGGATATCAGTGGGATGGGAGGTGGCGCTGGGTTGTGGCACATGGAGTCAAGATGGGAATCAGTCCTTGTCCTGCACTGATGAGGGAGGACCAGGTAGGTTGTGAAAGACACAAGGAATGACCTCTGCAGAGGAGCCTTAGAGACCAACTCGTGCTTGGTTTTGGAGATGGTTAACCTCTGTGCTGGGTGTAGGACACGGGTACTATGGTCCCTGCTGAAAGCATCTTGCTTCTTGAGCCAATACAGGTGGTATTTACCCATTTTCTCACTTCCTCATGTGTCTTGTCCTTCTATTTTACTGTATTCACATGTGGAAGAGAGCACAAATCCTCTGTAGGAACGAGGGAAAACCCAAGTTTACTGGCATGAGTCTGGTCCCTGCTTGTTCTCGTAGACAAGTCTGCTGTGGCTTAGGCACTGTACAAGATAGCGTTGGGTACCTCTCCCCACAGACAGAATAGGGTCATGCAGAAAAAGGTGGCACTTCATCCTTGCTGAGCAATGCTTTAGCCAAAACCAGCTGTTTTCTTTGGTTCTGGCTTCCCTATATAAATAAACAAATAAACAAAATATTTAGGCAGTGAGCAAAACCCAAAACATCCAGGCTGTCAGTCCTGGAGGAGCAGGGCTGGATACATCAGAGCCAAGAAGCTCTGCAAAGGTGGGAGAGGAAGGGGAGATTACCCTAGTACAAGGTGTGTCATTCACTGCTGCTGCTGTATAATTGCCTTTTAATAAATCCCAGCTGGCAGCTGCATTTGACATTGACATTTTTGGCAGCTGCCATTTGCTGTTCCTTTCAGACTGTAGATGCTGTCTGTCTTCTTCATGAGCTGATTTTTTTTCTGAAGACAGATTTATGTTCTCAAACGCATTTAATAGAAATAAGCTCAATGGGCTAGACCTGAGATAGGGAAACATGATCTTTTTAGTGTGCCCGTGAGTTGGAAGAGTTTTGTGATGGTTCTGCATCCCAGCTGGGGCTGTGACTGGGTGTACTGGGGCAAGGGGCAGCCATGTGGGTCAGGCAAATCTGGGTGCTCCTGGAGGCAAACACATCTCAAGTTAACCTGCAGACTCAGGAGTTGAATTTCCTTCATGATGCAAAGTGCAGAAGTTTATTCCTGTGGTGGCTGGATCGCCTGACCACTCCAGAAATACTTAGGAGAGGCTGCCTTATTTATGGAGTCATGCATGTGATAGCTCAGATATTTCCTTCTGTGAATTCTCCCATCTGTAAAATTAACCCCAAGCTAGCTGTCCTGATGTCTAGACCATGTTAGCCCAGGTTCACACACTGCTCGGGCTGGAGGGACTCTCACTTGGAGTTGCCCTTTGAACAGCAAGCAGAGAAACCAGCTCCGGTCCCACATGCTTTTACACCAGAAGTGCTGGTGCTGGGCCCAGGGAAGCACAGGCGGTTCCCCAGCCACCTCACACCCATAGGGCACCTGTGATCTCCATCCAGCTGTCTGTGAGCAAGGAGTGCACAATGCAGTCACAAAGAGAAACTGGTGGAAATAGCTGTTCTGGGCAAATTCCTCATCTCTTTGAGCTGGACTGTCTGGTCTCTGTCCTTCCCACTGCAAACCCAATTCACTAGGCATCCTCATGGAGCTGCTGGCCTGGCTGCCATTGCCAGCCTGCTTCTTGTCAGGGCAGAGTGATACTTTGCTGCTTTTATCTTCCATGAGAAGAAGTAGCTTAAGTGCTCTGGAGCACAATCATATGCCACCACCTTGGTGTGTGACAGAGCACCTTGCAGTACAACCTCTTCATCATCTGAGCCTACAGCCATAGCCTCAGGTGCTCTCCTTGCACCCTTCTTGTGAGTCTGCCTTTTTTAGCCTGAGCTTTAGTCTTTTCTGCTGCCACAAGAGCAGCACAGTGCAGTGTTGATGCGGCAGTCACAGACTCGTCACACGCTCAATGTGATCAGACAGAAGCTGAGTTTATTGCTTTCCTGCTAATGGTTATATACTCTATCTTATCTGCTTTCACACATAACAATAAGAACGATTGGTTAACATGCGCTGTTCACTCCAATACTGCTTCTTTACAATAGGTCAGTCTCTACTGTCCATCCGTCTCTGTTGTGAGTTTCAGATCCTGTTCAAGGTCTTAGTTTCAATCACGTGTGCATCACCCCCCTTTCTTGTTTTTCACTTGCCAGGCTGTTTATCTTGCCAAATTCCTCTTGCAGGTGTCCTAGCAACAACATTCCTGCACGTCCTGCTGATATCTCTATGCCTTAGCCAGACTAAGGTCCTGCTGCTCTGGATTGCCCAGAACATGTCCTTGGTCTTCTAAAACCCCACAGTGCAGTACCAGCAGGCAGAGCTGTCAGGCAGTGGGTGCTGTGACCTGACTCATGGCCATACTGGAGACCCCTTGCCAGTACCCTGCTACCACAGGGAACATGCCTGGTGCTCAGGCTGGGAGCAGTCAGGAGAGCATCCTCATCCTCCTCCTCCATCCCACAGACCCCTCTGTAGAGCAACCCAGGGCAGCTGTGGCCTCCCAGTGCTAGCATCCTGGCCCTGCTGGGTGCCACATCCCTCCAGCCCAGGCAGCACAGAGTGGTTGCTGCCCAGTGGGCACCGCTGCCTGGCTGCTTCAGAAGCCAGAGGTATAAGAGGGCTTCCCCAGAGACCTGTGGGCTGTGGGGAAGTGTGCCATCCTAAAATTACAGGTGTGCATCACAGTGGGAGGTTGAAAGAGAGAGAAGTGACACCACTCTGCCAGCAGCTGCCTCTCCTGGGAGGCAGATCTTCAGGCAGCACAGCCAGCAGCAGCTTGTCCATTGCCTGCTCTCAGAAGCTGCCTGCTTTGCAACCTTTACCTGGCATCACTTTCCTCGAAGCATTCATGAGTCAGTACCCACCTGCGATGCAAGTAGTGGTGACATTTTCCCCCTCCCTCAGCTTCGCTGCAAGCAGAGGAGGACCCACTGCTGACCTAACTGCTTGCATCCCTCTGCTTGTCCTGTCCATGTGCTCCCATAGAGTTTCTGCTCATTTTATGTCTGGCAATGTCCTTTCCCTGGCACATGTGCAGCTCTCCATGGCACATGATGGTGGGCACCAACAAGCAGGAAGGCTCTAGCATCCTTGGGCAAGTGCTGGGCAGAAAAGCATTGACATGGGGAGATCATCCTTCACTTCCCCTCCCAATCTGCTGGGCATCCAGCCAAGCACTTGCTGCTTGCACAGAGCTGGCAATGGGAATCCTCCTATAGCCAGAAAACCTCTTCACAGGAGGAGACTGTGCAGAAGAGCTGTGCAAGGAGATGGCTCCGGCTCTTCTGTTCTCCACTCACTTGAGCCCAAGCATGGATCCCACTACAGTCGCTCTGGTACAAAGCCCTGTCTCAGCTGCAGAAGCTGCAACCATTGGCTTGAGCCAGTGGCCAGATCGAGAAGTGATATTTCTCCTGGTGTCTGTTACTGCTCTGCCACCAGAGGCTTTTCCTGGGGAGGGAGATGCAGAACATCTCCCCTTCTACCCGAGAATCAGCAAATTGCATCCTCCTTCCCTTCTTTTGCAGGGCATTTGGTGTGTGTGTGAGAACAGGAGGGCTGGGACTCCCAAGACTGAGCTGCATTGTGTGCTAGGCAGGGACAAACCTGTGCCAGCCCCTCGCCCAGGAAGCTTGAGCCTGTACACCTCCCCACCCCCCCCCACCCCCCCCCCCCTCGCCAAAGCATTACTTCACAGTCCTCTCCCTCAGCCTTTCTCCCTTGCTGAAAGCCTGGAGATGATCCTAACAAAATGTACGCCGGAGCTGTCTGAGTTATTTAAAGACACAAGGTTTTTCTCACTGCATTCCCATGTCATGTGGCTTGTCAATGCAGGCTGGATTGGCACCCACTGACCCAGCTGCTACAATGGAGTGGTATCCACAAAACCAGCTCTTGGTTTTGCAGTGGGGACCAGCCCCTCTGGGACCTCAGCTTCCAGGAAAGCTCAGTGCTGTGCTGTGGCTGTACAGCTGTCCTGCACCAGCGTAACATTTTGTGGGCTGTGGAACATGTGAGCTGTGCTATAGATAACCTCCAGCACTGGGCAGAGCTGCTGGGCTCCAGTGGGTGACAGCTGATGAACCACGGTGGCATCTGATGATCTCAGCTGGATTTTTGGCTGCCCGAGGCTGGGCGGTGAGGCTGGGGAAGGGGTGGGGCTAAATTTAGTCAGTCCTGTTGCTGCCAATGGCTGGGCCCTTGCTGGCGGTGCCTCCCAGGAAGTCCAGGAAATGGGGAAGGGGGTCCTCCCCATGAGCGTGCATCACTCTCCTGGGCCTAGGACACCTCTCACCTGGGCACCCATCTCCTGCATGGCTCCTGTAGCCCAGTTTGGCCGGCACCAGTACAGAACTGGGCTTGGCATTGGTGAGTATCAACTACACTGCTAATGGACATCATCCAAACAGGCCTGGGAAGTTTAACCCGAGGAGAAGCTGGTGGGGATGCTTTTAGGTTGCAGCCCCATCTGACAGTGCGTTCCCCCTTCTTCGCCTCAACAGGCCTTATGTGGCTGCACCGTGAACATTCCCACCATTGATGGCCAAGTGATCCCACTGCCCTGCAACATCATCAAGCCAGAGACAGTGAAGAGACTGCGTGGGGAAGACCCGTCCTTCCCCAAGACCCCCAGCCAGAGAGGAGACTTGATCGTGGAGTTCAAAATATGCTTCCCAGACAGAATAGCTCCCCAGACAAGACAGATCCTCAAGCAGCACCTCCCATGCTCCTAGAGCCCAGGAATTTTCCTCCAAGCAGCAATACTCCAAATGCACATGCTGCAGCATCTGGCCCACATGGAGCAGGGGTGCTAGAGCACTTTCAAATGCAAAGCACCCCACACACGACTTTTCCCAAAATTCCCATCCACTCCCACCCACCCCAACCCTCTTGGCCAGTTTTCTACTCTGGAGCCTCCTGCCATCACGGCTCTCCTGGCTGCCAAACTTTTTATTTTTCTCCAGAGGTCCAGCTTTTCTGCTTTGCACAAACAAGCAGCATGGGTCCTTTGCCTGGAGAGGTGCATCACGTTCTGCATTTTTATGTCATCTACTTTTCAGGCCACTTTTCCCACAAGAGACTGGACATGTTGGGGTTTGGCGCAGTGTAAATAGGACTCTGAAGGATCTCACATCCCCACTGTTAGTTTTCTCTTCCCCTTTTTTGATACTTGCTGCTGTTCAGGGTCCCAGCTATACTGTGGTGCCCAGGAGACTGTCCCACACACGTAAGCGCAGAGGGATCACTCCTGTTTGTGGTGGCACCTCCAGAGCCGGATTGTTTCTTAACTGGGACCACAGTACCAAGTCCAACCACAGTCCACTCTCCTGTGCCAAGCCTACAATCGAGCCTCAGCTGTGCCAAATAGAGTGCATCACACTTGGAGACTCATCCAGTCTCTTGCCCCTGCCCAGGGCTGGGGCTATCCCTGGTACCCATGGGCAGCTGGGCAGCACCTGCCTACAACAGCTGCCTGCAGAGCCCTAGCCAGCAGGAGGAGGGTGAAGAGCCTAGGGTAGAGCTTTCTTGTTCAAATATTGCTGGTTTGTCTTTTTATATACATACACACATGTATATAGAGAGCTTGCTAGATAAACTCCATAAGGGTTTTTCTCTGCCTGTTTTGGGGTTCCTGGAGTGGCATGCTCTGTGTGTGTATATGCACGCATGTGTATATGTATGTACTATGAGCCTAGGTGCAAAAGCAGAGCCAAGCATGAGCAGAGCTGTGGTTTAAACTAGCGTTTGCATTCAATCTTCAGGATTTTAACGGAAAGATAAATGCACGTGTATATTTTTTTCTACAGGGACAATTCAATCAGGAGGCATTTTGGGGTGTTAAGGTGGAGGTGGGAGGTGCATGAGGCAATCTGGCTTTGGTTTTAAATGCTGTATTTTTTTAAAAAAACTTTGGATTTCCATCAGGAGATTTTTCAAAGTTTTTATCGTTCTTGATAAAACTGCCTCATGCCAGTTTTTTTTTCCCCCAGGAAGGGCTTCTACAGAGTGGGAGGTGTGTTTGACCTGGCTTTGTACTGCTCCTCTTCCACTACAGCACTGCTGAGAAAACCTCTGCCAAAATATTACACCTCACAAGGATTCCTTTTTGTTTTAAAGAGGAATCACTGACTTGAAACAGGGGGTCCTTTGGGGCAGGGTGAGTGTGTGAGTGTAAACATCCATTAAGGCTAGGTGTAAAGCTGTACATTGTATCATTCGGCGTGTACATTGTATGATTCAGCGTGATCGGCGGCAGGAACGGTAAGTACTGCAGCCGGGTGCTCAATCTGGGCGGGTGGAGAGTTCCTGGGAGAGGCAAAAGCTCAGGAGAGGACCCCGGCAGGGCGACTCTCTCTGAACCCCAGAAGCGGCAACTGTCACGTGGGCCGACCGCGTGGTAGGGGGGCAGTCCCGGGAGAAGCCGCGGGGCATTTAAACATTGCCCTGGGAGCGCCAGCGACAGGAGCGGGCAAACAGGGTCACAGTATACAAGATCACAGAATAGGCAGATTGCGCGGCAGTTCGCGCAGGCACTCTCTGACAGGTGGTTGACTTCCCACTCCCCTGCAGCAATGGTGATCAGGCGTGGTAAAGCCTCTGCCACCAGGAGTATAGGCACCCAAACGGAACCAGTATTACGAGACACAGCTACCCAGACTCGGGACTGCAGGGAGTGTCTCAGCCTACTTGTGGTTCCTGAGGATCATAGCAAAAATGCTTGTCTGAGGTGCGAACAGATTCAAGATCTGCTCCTTATGGTTGCAGATCTCAAGGATCAGGTGGAGACGTTGAGAAGTATTCATGAAAGTGAAAGGGAGATAGACTGGTGGAGTAGAACCCTCTCTCCTCCCAGTAATCCTCCCCAGGAGGCTGAGGAATGCCATATTCCTCAGCAACAGGGTAAGGAGAGTGACCTGACTGGTGAGGAGGACTGGGAGCAGGTCTGCTCTCGTGGGGGTTATAGACCTCCCTTTCAAATGCCAACTTTCCAGCTGCCCCTACAAAACAGGTTTGGGGTACTGGAATTTGATGTTCAGGTGGAGGATAGTCTGACAGAGAGCTCACCTGAGGAGGCTGTTAACCTCACATTGCCCATCAGACAGGTCAGGACCTCAAGTAAGAAAAAGGAGGGTCATTGTAGTGGGAGAATCCCTTCTGAAAGGGACGGAGGGCCCTATTTGTAGGATGGACCCAACTCATAGGGAAGTCTGCTGCCTTCCCCAAGCCCGGGTACACGACATCGCCAAGAGACCCCCAGACCTAATTAAACCCTCTGATTATTACCTGCTTCTGGTGGTACAGGCTGGTGGTGATGAGCTAGTGAAAAGAGGGTCAAGGGTAGTTAAAAAGGAACTCCAGGAGCTGGGACGGTCAATAGATAGGGCAGGAGCAGAGGTGGTGTTCTGTTCAGTTCCCCCAGTGGCAGGGATGGATACAGACAGGAATAAGAGAATATATGCAGTTAATAGATGGCTTAGGGGCTGGTGCCGGCAGAGGAATTTTGGGTTCTTTGATCATGGGGAAACCTTTATGGCACCTGGCCTGCTTGACCCAGATGGGTCTCGTCTAACTCCGAAGGGTAAGAGGATTCTAGCTCAGGAGCTGGCAGGGCTTGTTGAGAGGGCTTTAAACTAGGCATGATGGGGGAGGGGGGAGTTACTAGGCTCGCCAAAGATGTCCCCGTGGAGGATGAGCCATCTCAAAAGGGGTTGTCAGTAACCCAACTGAAGTGCATGTACACAAACGCACGCAGTATGGGAAACAAACAGGAGGAGCTAGAAGTCCTGGTCCAGCGGGAGAGCTATGATATAGTTGCTATCACGGAAACGTGGTGGAACGACTGTCATAACTGGAGTGCTGCCATGGAAGGCTACAGGCTCTTCAGGAGAGACAGGCGTGAGAAGAGGGGTGGAGGGGTGGCCCTCTACACTAGGGAAACCTTGGATACTGTTGAAGTTGAGATCGGTGATGACCAGGTTGAGTGCCTATGGGTAAGGGTCAGAGGGGCAGTCAAGTCTGACCTCCTGGTTGGAGTGTGCTACAGACCGCCTGACCAGGAGGAGGATTTGGATCTTCTGTTGTTTAAACAGCTGGAGGCTGCCTCTAGATCGGCTGCCCTTGTTCTTTTAGGAGATTTTAACCTTCCAGATATCAGCTGGAAACTTAATACTGCTGAGAGGAGGCAGTCCAGGAGGTTCTTAGAGTGTATTGAGGACTGCTTTCTGTCACAGCTGGTGAGTGAGCCCACCAGGGGTGAGGCTCTACTTGACTTGCTGTTTACAAACAAAGATGGGCTGGTGGGTGATGTTGTTGTTGGAGGCTGTCTGGGGTGTAGTGATCATGAGATAATTGAGTTCTCTCCGAACAATGTAAGAAGAAAAGCCAGGAACAGAACATCGATGCTGGACTTTCGGAGAGCAGATTTTGGATTATTTAAGGAACTGGTCAGGAAAGTACCCTGGGAAATAGCTCTTAGTGGCAAGGGGGTCCAGGAAGCTTGGATACACTTCAAGAATGAAATTTTGCAGGCGCAGGAGCGGGCTGTCCCTGTGTGTTGTAAGAAGAGTCGTAGGGGCAGACGGCCGGCCTGGATGAGTAGGGAGCTTCTGAAGGAACTAAGTAAGAAAAAGAGGATGTATCGCCGTTGGAAAGAAGGGGACGTAAGCCACGTCATGTTCAAAGATGTTGTTAAGTCGTGTAGGAGGAAAATCAGGGAAGCAAAAGCCCAGCTGGAGCTCAAATTGGCCATTTCCGTCAAGGATAATAAGAAGAGTTTTTATAAATATATCAATGGTAGAAAGAAGGGCGGCAGCGACCTCCACTCCTTGTTGGATGTGGAGGGAAATATAGTAACCAGAGATGCAGAGAAGGCTGAGGTACTTAATGCCTTCTTTGCCTCAGTTTTTAACAGCAAGGATGTCAGCTCGCTTGACAGTTGGCCCTCTGAAGTGGTTGATGGGGGCAGGGTGAAATATGGCCCTCCTGCAATCCATGAGGAGGAGGTTAGAGACCTGCTGAGCCACTTGGACCCTCATAAGTCTATGGGGCCGGATGGGATCCATCCTAGGGTGCTGAGAGAGCTGGCGGATGAGCTTGCTAAGCCGCTCTCCATCATCTTTCAGCAGTCCTGGCTCACTGGAGAGGTCCCGGAAGACTGGAAGTTGGCCAATGTGACGCCCATCCATAAGAAGGGCCATAAGGATGATCCAGGTAATTACAGACCTGTCAGCCTGACCTCGGTCCCAGGTAAAATCATGGAGAAGATAATCCTGGGTGCAATCATGCGGCACTCGCAGAACGGCCAAGAGATCAGGCCCAGCCAGCATGGATTTAGGAGGGGTAGGTCCTGCCTGACCAACCTGATCTCCTTTTACAACCATGTGACTCGCCTGGTGGATGCGAGGAAGGCTGTGGATGTGGTATACCTGGACTTCAGCAAGGCCTTTGACACTGTCTCCCACAGTAGACTCCTAGGGAAGCTGGCAGCCCGTGGCTTAGATGGGAGCACTCTGTGCTGGGTTAGGAATTGGCTGGATGGCCAAGCCCAAAGAGTGGTGGGCAATGGTGTCTCATCCAGTTGGCGGCCGGTCACCAGTGGTGTCCCCCAGGGATTGGTGTTGGGTCCCGTCCTGTTTAATATCTTTATTGATGATCTGGATGAGGGGATTGAGTCCATCATCAGCAAGTTTGCAGATGATACCAAGCTGGGAGG
This sequence comes from Tapera naevia, assembly GCA_033556795.1. Classification (NCBI taxonomy): domain Eukaryota; kingdom Metazoa; phylum Chordata; class Aves; order Cuculiformes; family Neomorphidae; genus Tapera; species Tapera naevia. The sequence continues at coordinate 85,302 of JAUMJJ010000537.1, read as the reverse complement.
AAGGGTTGATCTGTTAGAGGGTAGGATGGCCCTACAGAGGGACCTGGACAGACTGGAGAGCTGGGCTGATTCTAATGGGATGATGTTTAATAAGGCCAAATGTCAGGTACTTCATTTTGGACACAACAATCCCATGCAGAGCTACAGACTGGGGACAGAGTGGCTAGAGAGTAGTGAGGCAGAAAAGGACCTGGGAGTGCTGGTTGACAGGAAGCTCAACATGAGCCAGCAGTGTGCCCAGGTGGCCAAGAAGGCCAATGGCATTCTGGCCTGCATCAGGAATAGTGTGGCCAGCAGGACCAGAGACGTTATCGTCCCCCTGTACTCGGCACTGGTCAGGCCTCATCTTGAATATTGTGTCCAGTTCTGGGTTCCCAGTTTGGGAAGGATGTCAGGATACTGGAATGTGTTCAGAGGAGGGCAACGAAGATGGTGAAGGGGCTGGAGCACAAGCCCTACAAGGAGCGACTGAGGGAGCTGGGGCTGTTTAGTCTGGAGAAGAGGAGGCTCAGGGGAGACCTCATTGCTCTCTACAACTCCCTAAAAGGAGGTTGTAGTCGGGCAGGGGTTGGTCTCTTCTCTCAGGTGACCAGTGGGAGAACCAGAGGGCATGGACTCAAGCTTAGTCAGGGAAAGTTTAGACTTGATGTGAGGAAGAAGTTCTTCACTGAAAGGGTGATTGGCCATTGGAATGGGCTGCCCAGGAAGGTGGTGGAGTCACCAACCCTGGAGGTGTTTAAGGGGAGACTGGATGAGGCACTGAGTGCCATGGTTTAGATGATGGTTGGTGTTAGTGTTAGGTTATAGGTTGGACTTGATGATCTCAGAGGTCCTTTCCAACCTTGTGATACTGTGATATTCATGGCAAGAAGACTGGATGGTGCTGCAGCTCTGGCACAGGGCGAGGAGACCTGTTAGGCACTGTTTAAGTTATTGCCCAGTTTGACTAGTGAGGTTATGCCACTGGTTCCCTCTGCTTGTCCCTGTGGAGGTTGACAGAGAAACCTAAACCTGATGGACACTGCTAGAGCAAGATGACAGGTCAGTGTGCAGATATAAGCTGCTTTGTGTTTCTCAGTTTCAACGAGACCTGAATGTTTTATAGTGTGCATGTCTGGGGGGTGATGTCATTTTGTTTAGTTGGTTTTTGTAATGTCAATACTGGACTGGGATAAAAAAATAAAGTATTTTTAAAAATATACCTCCTTGGGGTGTATTGTGATGGGAGAGGCTGGGGCTGTGCTTACCTTGGCCTGGGCACAGACAGCAGGGCCAGGGAAGGGACTCAGCCCCCACTGGCACCAGGGAAACCCCATTGGGGCTCTGCGTCCCCTTGGGGCTCCCAGTACATGGCTGACAAAGGCAGCAGGAGTGGGGTCTCTGTGTGGGGTCTGTGAGTGGTAGGGTGGTGCAGCTGGGGATGGGACAGTAAAGAGGGGTCTCCTTGCTGGCAAAGGCTAGGGGGGCTGGAGAGATGCCTGGCTCTTCTCGGAGGGGTCCTGGGGCTGGGCAAGAGGCAGTGGCACGTGTTGTACCCAGGGACGTTCCTACTGATACCAGGAAAAAGTTTTGCCCATAAGCCACCAAACAGGAGCAGCCACAAGGCTGGACAATGTGAGAAAAAAACCCTATGGGCATTGTGCCTTGGGAGAGAGGGAGGGACCAACCTGGGCAGAGGCTGCCAAATTCCAAATGGGGGACATGGCTCGCTGCTTCCCTCCCAGACGAGAGCTTCGGGCCATGAAATCACCCCATAACAAGCTAACTCTGAAGTCCACACAGCAGACAGGGCTGGACAGACTCAGGGCAGAGTCAGCACAGCATCCCCAGCCATGGGGGCATGACAATACTGAAGGTATGCCCATAGGACAGGAGGTGGCCATGGGGAGGGGATGCCCTTGGAGCAGGAACACCCATGGGGAAAGGAAGCTCATGGTGTAGGGGATATCCATAGTGGAGGGATGTCCATGGTGTAGGTTAGCCATGAGGATGCTCAAAGGGAGAGGATGCTCCTGGGGCAGGGATGCCCATAGAGATGGCCCATAGGATGGCCTAGACTGGGATAGGGAACATGCTGAGTGTGGCCACTGCCTGCCCTCTGCTGGCAGGAGCACCCTGCTGAGCCCAGAGTTTTGAGGTGCTGCAGGACCCCAATCTTTTGGGTCAGGAACCAGCCTCTAACACTAATGCCTTCATCGGATGAGGGGTCCCCCCCATCCTGCATGCATCATGGCTGGGCTGTGCATGGTCCTCTGTAGGGCCCAGCTGTAAGGCTGGGGCAGAGGAACCCCAGATGGGCATAAGGAGATACTGACCATAGCAGCAATGAAAGGGCTGTCCTCAGCTACCCACCTTATTAATCCTGCTCCATCCAGGGTAAGCCCCAGCTGACAGCACCTTCCTCCCAGCAGCACCTTTGGGGCTGCCCAGTACCCCCCCATCAAGGTGCCGGGCAGGAAGGAGTGTGCTGTGGGAAGGCTCTTGCCATGCAGCTACCAGGGGGTCTCTGCTGCAGGGGTGGCCCCTGGAAAAGGGCACAGGCTGGGGGCCAAACTCAGTCCTTGGTGCTGCTTGCTCTTCTGGGGCTACTGGGGGTGGAGATTCATAGAGGTGGGAGGGGCCCAACCAAGCTCCCTGGTTGCTGCAGGTGCTGATTTGGGGGATATCCTCAGCCCCCAGCAGGTACACACAGCTCCAGTGCAGTGGGTGCTGTTCCCACCAGGAGCCATGTCCCAGAGGTGGCAGGGAAAAAAAGATCATAGAATCATAGAGTCTTCCAATTGGAAAAGACCTTGGAGATCATCAAGTCCAACCGCACCCATCGTCCACTAAACCATGTCCCTTAAGAACTCATCTATAAGATGAGGGTTTCCACCCCTCATGGGGGATTTAATTAGCATTTGCAATTAGGAAAGGTGGCAGGGAAGGCCTGCCTGCTTGCCCCAGCCTCCACACACCCACTACCAGAGCTGGGGAAGGCTTTTGGGAGAGCCCCAGAAAGCTCCCAGCGTGGGTGCAGAACCTTAAGGGTGGCTGAAAGCAGCCGGCTCTCTCACTGCTGGAGCTGTCTCTCTCAGGATTACGCTGGTGAACGGGTAGGACACAATGAAAGCAAAGCCAACATCTGCATCCATCCTGCTTTGAGGAGCAGACAGCAGCAGGGAGAAGTATGGTCAATGAAGAAGCCCTGGAGTAAAGGTTTCCAGGTGCCAGTTATCCCCAGAAAGGGCTGGAGTCAGGCAGTGGAAGTGCTATCCCTCCCTGATTGACTCTCCTGGCCCCCATGAGTCTACCTACAAGAAGGACAAACCATTTTCAGCCCTGCTGCCATAGAAGATGATGGCTAGCATTTTCTCTGCAGCGCAGAACAGAGATGGCATAAGGACAGGGCAAGTGGTACTGGCAGGCAGACAGCTCTGAAGTAGGACAGAGCACCTGGGCAAGGGCTACCCACCCTCCCCAGGGGCTTAAGAGGAGGTTGTGCTATTTAAAGTATTCCAAATGTCAGTGTTTTTCTCCCCATTGCTATGCACAACCCCCCCTCTCATAGATAGTCCCATTCTTCTGCCATTTTGAATGTGATTACTTACCTCCCCTGTCTCCCTTCTCCCTTTAAATCTAGCCAGGTTGATGGCACCCTCCTAGATCTGCCAGGCTTTGGGGCTAAAACTCCCGCTGCCCAGGCCCCACACAACTTTCTGCCACACAATCTACATTTAAGCGTCTTCACAGAAATCCTCAGTTCCTGCCCTCCCCTCCCCCAGCCAATAGCACGTGGGCCACTCTGCATCATATGGTTATTGCCTCAAATAGGCTCTCCCCTACCACACTGCTTCTGTGTGCATGATAGGACCAGACTCAGGGCTTCTCATATAAAACACTGAAGTACAGCAGTAGCACGTCTTTCAGTTCAGAGAAGGGAAAATAAACCAAGGAGCAAGGCAGCAACCTGTAAGTGGAAAGGAAGGATAAATACCATGATAAGAACCCAACTACTCAGTATGAGGCACAACAAGGGGCAGGCTGGCAGCAGAACCAAGCCAATCAGAAACCCAAAGGGATGCATAAAACATTAACAGGGGAAGGGGGAAATCTTTCCACAGAGCCTGAACAGTGCTGCTGCAGCATCACAAGAGGATGCTCCCCTCTTCCCTAATCACAGTGGGGTCATGCTGCACCACAAACTCCAGAGACCGCCCAAGGGCCCCCCCTTGTGCCTGCCTTCAGACAGGGCAGATGAAACAGGGATTTCTGGAGAAGTCCCTTGCTGCAGAGGAGCCAAAGCAGCAGGAGATCCAACAGCTCAGGGTCAACATCAGAGAAGCAAGAGATATCTGCTACCAGGCTCTCTTACTTGGTGCTTCCTGCCAAATTAGGGCTGGGGAGAGAGACCACCAAACCAATTTCTTCTGTTAACTTGGGCTAAGAGGTATATGAATGAAGAGCATCTTCAAATGCACTGAGGACACATGCATACAGATGTGTCCACCAGACTGAGTGCTCAGATAACACATGAGACACAGGGTTTACAGAGACAGCACAAGCTACACTGCACCAGCCCCATACAAAGGAATTGCCAGGGCCTGGCTAGAATTTTGTGGGATTTTTATTATTTTTGTGGGATATATTTTATACAGGCTAGCATTTTACTATTTGCTAAAGCTGATGATTCTGCCACATAAACTAGAACAGAAATTTCTCAGAAATTAAGTTGGTTCCCCTCCTTGTTAATTCAGTCTGCCTCCCAGCTGAACACTGGTCTGGATTTGTTTGCAAAAAGCATTCCCTGTACAAAGTCTGACATGCAGCTACACTGTTCTGACTGAGGAATGAGGAAGCCGAGAGTCCACTGAACATTGGATTTTTCCCCATACAATGTGGCCTGATTTGGAGTTTGGTCCACAGACGACAGCGAGTTAACCGTAGAGATCATCGTCATTGTCTTCACTGTACACGTTGCCCCCACTGCCACCTCCTGTGCCTTGGCTCGGACCAGCACCACCCTGGTTACCTGATGGGAACCTGTGTGCAGTAGTGCAGAATGGGAGAGAAGAGATGCTGTTCAAAAGCCTCCTCACAGCTCAGCATGATCCCCTCCCTCCCTGCCAACACCCTGGTGCCAAGTAGGACAGGCAGGAGAAATGGGATGAAGCCTTACAGTAGGTCACACAAAAGGCTTATAAGGCTTATAAGGAAAAAAGGGTTAATGGACTTCAGGAGCACTAACAGCAGCTACAACTGATCTGCAGCATAGCCTACACCTGCTATATGTTCAGCTGGCTGCTCTACACGCTGGAGAGAATGGGAAAATATGGTGAAAGATGGAATTTGTTACCCAGAATCCAACAGAAAGTGGCCTTGGTGTTGTTCTGGGTGCTGGCTGAACCATGCTGCCCTCCACTCCCCCATGGTTACCTGAAGCTACCAAAGCCACGGCTCTGCTGTAGAGTTTGTGCAAACATCTCGTATTTCCTGATGTCATTGTCACTGACAGAGCGTCGAGCAAAACGCATCGCCTCCTCAAAGTGATCTCTGCGTATCTCAGGAACTGGGTCATCCTCCTCTACTTCCTGCAGTGGAACAGAGGGCCCAGGGGAGCTGTGTGCTCAAGCTCTGTGGCCTGACAGCCACCCAGCCTCCCTTTTGAGCAACGCTGACAATGAGGCACCCCAGGAGGGTCTTGCCCTCCCACAAGATGAGAACAAAACACTCTAGCTCCACACTTCATGGCTGAGAGCCCAAGTCATTCCCATCCAAGGATTACGGAAAGGAACACATCCCGCCTCACCCACAGGCAGAGGTGGGCTGCCCATCTCATGAGTGAGGAAAGCTCAGAGTGCCCCACTCACCATGGCAGAAGGGTTGGTCTGCCTCTCGCGTTCTCGCCTGATCTCACTCTCAATGGACTCACGGATGGCCAGTTTGCAGGCACGCTGGCAAATTTCTGTCAGGTCAGCCCCAGAAAAGCCATTGGTCATCTTAGCTAGGAAATCCAGGTCAACATCCTAGTGGGAAAAACAAACAAAACAAAAACATCAAACCAAGAGAGGCCTGTCCTTTACACCTTCCACTCTCATGTGACAAACAGGTGTCTTTAGATCCCATGGTATCAAGGTGCTGCCTAAACTTTGGATAATTTTTAAAACACAGGCTAACCACACACAAAGGCAGGCCGCACTTCTCATACACCCAGCAAGACCAGCAGCTGTAAATCATGGAATGGTTTGGGTCGGAAGGGACCTTAAAGCCCATGCAGTTCCAACCCCCCTGTTGTGGGCAGGGACACCTCCCACTAGACCAGGCTTCTCAAAGCCCCATCCAACCTGGCCTTGAACACCTCCAGGAACGGGGCAGCCACAACTTCTCTGGACAACCTGTGCCAGGGCCTCCCCACCCTCACAGGAAAACATTTCTTCCTAACATCTCATCTCAATCTTCCCTCTTTCAGTTGAAAACCATTCCCCTCGTCCTGTCCCCCTGCACTCCCCAGCTTTCCTGTAGCCCCTTTCAGTACTGGGAGGCTGCTCTAAGGTCCCCCTGGAGCCTTCTCTTCTCCAGGATGAACAAGCCCAACTCTCTCAGCGTGTCTTTGTATGGGAGGTGCTCCAGCCCTCTGATTATCTTTGTGGCCTCCTCTGGACTCACTCCAACAGATCCATGTCCTTCCTGTGCTGAGGACTCCAGAGCTGAACACAGGGCTCCAGGTAAGGTCTCATGAGAGCACAGTAGAGGGGCAGAATGCCTTTGCACTGTTCACTCTCAAGAAGAGGCAGGTTGACTTATGGATTTAGGATATGATTTGCTCAGGTCTCAGCATTAGGAGTCAAATGAAACACTGTCAGACTGGAAATGGAGACGGTGCACAGGCAGACCAAGACAACCAACATCCTCCTCCTTCCCCTCAACTAAAGGAGTAGTACTGCAACCTCCTTTGAAGCTTTCCTTCCCAAAAGCACCTAAAAAGGTAAACTTGGCATAAAATAGCTTGAGCTCTCACTTGACATCTGCTTTTCTCTGATTAACTACCAGTTGCATTATTGCCTGCTCCTCAGGCAAGAGGCATAGCTCTTGCATCTAATAGAGTTCAACAACAATTAACTGCAATGGTTCCTCTTCAATTTCCATTTCTCACCCATTTTCTACATTTACTTTTCTTTCACAGTACAAGAATCTTTTCCATCTTGCCACAACAGGCTTTCCTGTTGCCACACCATGGGAAGAACTCCACTATGTGATAAAGACCTGCTGTGCTTACACACCAACACCTAGCTTCATTGATACCTAGTCTCAGAACTCAAGCCTCTTCATTTCCATCCTTCAGGGACTGAAGGTTTCCCAGCTCTATACTGCATGGAGCAGCCACCAGCCTTCTGTTCTATCCCCTGCTTGTGAGGAGCATGTGCAGCACACAGCAAACCCAAGTCAGACACAGTCAGGGTGCAGATCCTACCTTGGCAACTGGTGATTTCCTCAGGTTGGCTTTAAGGATAGCAACCCGGGACTTCTCATCGGGCAGGGGGATGTAGATGAGCTGATCCAGGCGGCCAGGGCGCAATATGGCTGGGTCAATGATGTCTGGCCTGTTGGTGGCACCGATGATGAAGACGTTTTTCTTGGTGGACATCCCATCCATCTCCGTCAGGATCTGGTTGATGACACGGTCTGCAGCACCACCACCATCGCCAATATTCCCACCTCGAGCCTTTGCAATGGAGTCCAGTTCATCAAAGAAGAGCACACAGGGGGCTGCTTGGCGGGCCTACAAAAAGCAAATAGGAACAATTACTCCATGTTAATACCACCAGGCAAGGAGCACGCTGATTTCACATTAAGCCTACCCTAAAATTTAAGCAGCTCAGAAGAGTACTAGAGCACTGCTGCTACAAGGAGAGCTTGGAGGAGCTTCTCTGGAACAGCTTCCTGCCACACAAACTCTCAATTAAATTATCCTGAACAACAATCTGCATTTCCCCAAAGTTAGGAATATTGTGAACCAAGCAGTAAGGGTGGCAATTTCAATGCCTAGAGGGAAAAGCTGGAGCCAATTTGCCTGGACCAGAGCTCTACCTGCAAGATCTGGGAACATTAATTGGTTATTTAGGCACTCAATTATCAGCAAGTGAGATATATAAAATGGAATGGGGAAATCCAATCTCTGTCTTCAGCTACCTAATAGGAAAAAGGGAGCCAGATCCTTCTTTGAGGTGTGCAGTGAAAGGATTAAAAAATCACAGGCACAAATGGCTGCAAAGAAAATTCCAGTTAGAAAAAAAAAAAAGTTCTTCACAATGAGGAAGCTCAAACACTAGCACAAGGTCCAGAGAGGTCACGGATCCTCCATCCTTAGCATGTGTTATGAACATGAGGCTCTGAACAACCTAATTGAATTTCCAAGTTATCTCCCTGCTCTGGACAAACAGCTGGACCATATGGCCTCTGAGGTTCCCTCCCAACCTAAGTTTTTCTCTCTTACTCTCCTTCTAACTTTGCTCTTTCAGCATCTTCCCTGACCACAGGAGTGAGGGTTTCCAAGGCAATCCATGCAGATACCCCCTGGGACAGGAGGTCACACTATCTACAGCATAACTGGGTAGTAGGAGTGAACTCCTTTCCAAGCCATATATATTGGAGGACAAAAATAGAACAGAACATTTCAATTGGAAGGGACCTACAATGATCATCTAGTCCAACTGCAGAAGAACCACCTGTAGCATGTTTTGAAAACCTGTAGAAGGTGATGGCTAATGAGATGTCAAAGTTTTCAGGGATACAGAGAATATATCTGTGCCATCCTAATGCTAGCCTCATTGCTAAGACACTGGAGCATTTATCACCCTGTAACAACAGATACAAATTGCAGCAGGAGAAAACCATTTAAATAGCTATGTTGCCAAAGAGAATTAATTCCCTAACATCAGGAAAGCAGCCTCTCCTCTCAGTGCAAGTAGGGAAAACAAAACACACAAACAAGAACCAGACCAGTAAGACAAATGCAATGAAGACAATGTTTTGGGGGCATCTCAGCACAAATATAGCACAAGGAGTACAAGATACATTTACCTTGTCAAAGATCTCGCGCACATTAGCTTCGGACTCGCCAAACCACATGGTGAGTAATTCTGGCCCCTTGATGGAAATGAAGTTTGCCTGGCATTCATTGGCAATGGCTTTGGCCAGCAGTGTCTTACCACAGCCAGGGGGCCCATAGAACAGAACCCCTTTTGATGGGGTCATGCCAAATTTGAGGAACTTGTCTGGGTGCTCCACAGGATACTGAAGGAGAATAAAACAAACAGAAACCTCTCATGATGAGCCAGAACAGGACTGTACCTTGGAATCACAGAATAGTTTGTATTGGAAGAGTCCTTCAAAGATCATCTAGTCCAACCTCCCTGCCATGGGCAGGGACATCTTTCACTATATCAATTTTGTTTCTGCTCCTACCAGAAACACTACCAGAGACTTCTGTGGGTTAAACACAAGATTCTGCCTGCTCAGTGCCACTGGAGTTTTTAAACGGGCACTGGTTTGAAAAGCACCACAGCTAAATTGTAAAGCTGCCTTAAACAGTCTATTTCTACCCATGAACTAAGTACCAGTTCAGGCAGTTTTTCAGCACACAACTCCACTCTGACCTGCAGAAGCAAAATGGAACAGCTCATTATCTAACCTATTTGCTCTGCCCTCCAGAAACAGGCAGGGTGTCCAATATGAGCATTTATCCTCCACAGCAAGGTCAGAGATAGGTGATGATTTCAACACCAGAAAATTAGTCTGAAAAGTAGATTCTTTTATTCACAAGCAGGCTTTTTCGACAGTGCCCACTGAAAGTAGGGACGTATCAAACCCAAATCACTCCAACGCAGGCAGGCACCAGAAGTTTCCAGACCATTCATGACTTTTTTTCAGCCTCTCCTTTCATAGAAGGCTTCACAATTATTTCTCACCTGTCCCTATGCTAATGCTGATGGAAAGCCCTTCAGAGGCTTCATCCACTTTCTGGCACATAAAGCCACCATGTAACAGGATTCTCAGCAGTGGTCCCACTGCTGGTCTCCACTTAAAGAGAAGCAGAACTGCTGTTTCTGTATGTAGTAAAACAACCACTCAAGATGTCATTATAGACTCAGCTAAGGAAAGCCTGATGCTGCTTCCCAGCACCTTCCTCTCCTTAAGTTCACTAAGACAGAAGAGCATGGTATTTTCAGTCCATTACAAGAAATATCATAAAAACTCTGCATTTTACCCTGTTCACATCCCAAACAGGAATGTGAAGAGGTTCTAGATTTTATTGTTATTTTGCAAGCTATAACTAGGCAAAAATCTGTTGGAAACCCTTACCTGTACAAGCTCTTGGAGTTCTCTCTTTACATCTTCTAGACCACCAATATCTTCCCAGGTAACTTGTGGCACCTCCACCACAGTTTCCCGAAGAGCAGAAGGGTTGCTCTGGCTCAGAGCCCACTATTGTTAGAAGAAACGGCATTATACGAATTCTAACGTGTTATGTTCACACACTTCAGATAAGCAATTAGACATTGTTCCCAAAAGAAAGAGGGGCACTCCTGCATTACCCTGAAGTCATCCATGGTCACAGCCAGTGAATTCATCACTTCAGCATCGATGGTTTCATCTTCTAGGTCTATGAGATCCATCTTCTTTCTGATAGCCTGGAGAGCAGCTTCTGAGCAAAGAGCAGCCAAGTCAGCACCAACATGGCCATGGGTCTCGTTTGCCACCTGAAAGCAGAGCACTGACTATGACTCACAGGGATACAAGCAAGTGCTTTGCAAGGGCAGTGCATGCTCTGGTCACTCACTGGGAGGTGCAACAAAACCCCGGAGGACAAGAATATCAGTGCTCTGCTGCAAATTCAAGACAAGTGCTATCACATATTTGACAAAGACACTACTGTTCCACCTCCTACTTGAGATCAAAGTTGCAATTGGAATTCAGAGAGATAACCCTGAGGACTGCAGTTCTTCATTCAGGACAGAGATTACAGTAACCATCTGGTATCACCACAATATTCACCCAGCTTTGTGAGTACTGTTTCAGGCTTGCTTTATTTTTAAAGAGAACACCACAGCAAACAAACCCAGGAGGGCAGTGGCAAGGCACTTCAAGACTGAACTGATACACATTTGCTTCACTTAGCCATGCCATTCTTCACTAGCAACTGAGGATTTTTGGTCACTGGTCAACTAATTAGTAGGATCACACATTTGCCCAATCTCACACTGTCCTAAATGAGAAACTATGTTTACATGATCAAGCTATAACAACACTTCCACTACAAAACAGAGCATCAGGAACATCTGCCTGCAGAGACAAGCTTTCTAATACCATGCTACTCACCTGTTCCAGATCCACATCATCAGCCAGTTTCATATTTTTTGTGTGGATCTGCAGGATCTCCAGGCGTCCGGTGGCATCTGGGATACCAATATCTACCTCTCTGTCAAAACGACCTGGGGAGTACAAAGCATACACTGAGCTGCTGATTTTGTGAACTAAAGAGCTGCAGTTGCTGTCTTCCTCTGCCAGAGGAACATGATAATGATGCACAAACACATACAGTCTCAGAGAATACCAGAGCTTTGGGTTTCTCTGCAGGATCTATCAGCACAGTAGCAAAGTCAGATCAGAGGACAAAAAGGCTTTAGCCATTTAGGGAAAGCAAGACTTCTGTATTAACTAGAGATCCAGATTATATAAACACAGAGGATTTCTGTTTTTTTTCCAAGCCTCATTTATAGGAAAATATGCTTCCCCTAACCAACACACCACGAGACATTTTTGCTTATTCCTACCTTTGTGTCCTCAGCACAGGAGTCCGCAAATACTGAGAAATTTTATTTTTTAGAACTTTCATAGCAGTACCCAAGTGGTGAAAAAAATGAACTGCACCAATATCTGGAGAGGCAGGAAACCTACATATTTCTGCAAGTTTAATTAAGATACGTACATATTTTCCTCTAGCTATAGCTGTGCATTCGAATGCCTCATTACACATTCAAGAGGCCATTTTTTTTCCTGCAAACTTGACTGGTTTGCTATTATAGACTTCACCAACTGGTCATGCAACAGACATTCATTCATACTGCAAAGTTTCAAAAAACGGAATCTCAGAAACTACCAGACTTCTCATCAATAAAAGTAAGAGAAATTGGACAATTCAGAGCCTTCTGCAGCCTGAGGCATGAACAACGCCTTAAGTGTTTAGTCTTGAAATAGCCTCACCTAATTGAAGACGTGAAAAAGAATGCTACCCTCTAAGTATTTAATTATTTCTACAAGTCCTAACCCAATAAAGCACAGAAAATGATACCAAAGGCTGAAAGTCTAGAAATTAATTTCAAACAAGTAGCTGAAGACAAGTCAATAGCTGTTATGGCCTGAATAAGCATTACAGCCTGAAGCATAGGTCATAACAAAGTATCTGTTACACACACAAAAAAAAGATGGCAATCGTGGTTACCGAATCGTCTGAGTGCTGGGTCAATGCTGTTAGGTCTGTTGGTAGCTGCCATAACAATCACATGTGCTCTCTGTTTCAGCCCATCCATGAGAGTCAACAGCTGAGACACTATGCGACGTTCTACTTCTCCATGTGTCTACGGAGAAAGTAATGATTAGACCAAAAGCTCTATAACACAGCACAGAAGCTAGCACTGCACCAGAGCAGACAGATACAACAGACACGAGCTGTTAAGAAATACTGTGAACTATATCAGATTCTTCTGATATCCAGCTTCTGACATCCAAATGAACTCAAGCATTAAGTTAAAATACTGCTTTACCCTGTAGTCAAAGATTCACACCAGCTGCTACAAAACAAACCCAAAAGTACTCCTTTACCTTCTACAGACTTTCTTTACCTTCTCTCTCTTAGGAGCAATGGCATCCAGTTCATCAATGAAGATGATGGCAGGTGCATTCTTCTCTGCTTCTTCAAACGCTTTCCTCAGGTTGCTCTCAGACTCACCAGCCAGCTTGCTCATGATCTCAGGACCTGAAAAAATAATGGCACTGTGGCAGTCAGAGGAGAGGCAGCTGGCCCCAAGGCATGTAGCAGAATTTTTTTAGTACAACGTTCACATGGGAGTATCTATATTTCAAGCCAAAGCAAATACAATCAACCAAGTTCACTAAGTTTGCAGCTGAATAGGCAAGGACAGCATGCAAAATTACTTGCTGTCATTATTCTGGTGTTTTCAGTTTACTTTAACAGAATGTAGCACTAGTCAATGAGCTACCTTTAGCTGCCTCTTTCCTTACTCTATTTCACACTTGATGAGCTCTGTAATGTGCCACCACACACAGTTAATGCCAGTCCTAGCTTGCAAGAGAAGCAATCAAATTATATGGTGCTGAATTATCAGGATAGGGAAGGAAAAAGCTGTAAAATATTGAAGTTGTCTTTAGTTTGCATTACACAAGTATATAATATCTACCTCTGTAAGATCCTATAAATGAGTTTCAAAAAAAAAAGCCTCACCAAAAAAAAAAATCCCAAAAATCTCAAAAACCCATCTCCTCTCAAAGAATAAATAGATAATTAGATAATTTAAAAAGTGTAAGCACATCAATCCCAGAAGGAAGGACAGCACTCCCCTGAGACCTCCTACAATTGCTGAACACTAGTGCAGGCTCACAGATTTATTCTGGTTTTACAGATTTTTCCATTGTGTTGATGGTAGTGGTAATGAAAAGTATGCTTCTAAGAGATCCAAGAAAAAGAAACCTGACCCTCCAGATTGCAAAGTTGCTAGCTGACTGAAGTGTACCAGCTGCAGAGCCACTGGTGCAGGCAGGTACTAAGCATGTTTCATTACAAGTAACTCGCCAATTCATACCAGCTCTGTCTGCAACACTGCCTGCAGCTCCAGGCTTGGAACTAGCAGACAGAGAATGCATCACTAATTCTGACAATGCTGATTTTATTATGCAATAGAAGCAAAGTGTCTAAAGAAACAGCTGGTTCATTAGTATGCAGCTGCACCTTCCACACACTTAAGAAGTATATGACAAGGGCAACGTATGGTTAAAACCAGTCCGTTTACATCTGATATTTTGAGATACAAAGCAAGTCACTTCCCTACTACTGCTCTGTGCTATACACTCCTTTGCTTTCACCTTCATGTGTCTAAGTAATTGAAATCGGAAAAGAAAAGCAGCACTCCTTAAGTACAAATGTTAAGTTATTCCAGCATTGACTGTAAAATGGGACAGAAAAACAGTGAGGAAAATCCAGAATCTGGTCCTTACTAGACATAAACCAGTATCCATCTCAATTGTTACAGGTGTAGACTGATCAAAAAGAGGTTCTGTCACTTGTAGCTACTCATTATAGCTTTCAGGACAGTTCCCCACAATTAATATTATGTGAAACAGAAAAGGTCTTGTGCTCTACTTGAGGGGAAAAAAAGAAATCCCCAGCAGACCAGCTTCTTTTTTGAATGGAACATGCTGGCAGCAATAGAAACAAGTGTCCCACACCCATATACATAGAATAATCTCACCACTTCACTCCCAGCTCTGCCCTCACCAACATAAAACACTCACTCAGACCAACTCCAGGTCCCTGCATCACAAAGCTATCTTTCCAATCACTCTACTACACAGATGCTTCCACACAAATGGCCTCTAAGTGTCCCTAGAAGCATACTTCAAAGACGTAAGGAAGGAAGTCAGGGAGAAAACATGGCTCTATAAGCCCTATTAATACCATTCATTATCATGAGATGGATGAATGAGTACACAACAGATCTGGGGCCAAAGCAGCCACAAAGCTTACCATTGATCAGGAAGAAGAAAGCTCCTGTTTCATTGGCCACTGCTCGGGCAATCAGTGTTTTACCAGTGCCAGGAGGACCATACAGCAGGATCCCACGAGGAGGCTGAGGGCAAAGGCAAGGGACCTAGGTGGTGAGCTGGTGGTATCTAAATGCCTAAGTAGCTTTACAGTGAAGCTGTAAGCATTTCATAAAGCCAGTCCAAAATTGTGATGCAAACTCATGCAACAGCTGCCATCCCAGCATTGCTATCAACAGCCTTACTACTTTGAATGACACACTAACAAAAACCTTGCTAGTAACTGACAGTGCTGATTCAAAGCATCCCTTTGCTTTGCAAGTTGACAGTACTTAATCTGTGTCCAAACCATGTAAGGAAATACTTTCCTAACACCAGTATTAACACCCCACCCCCCAAATCACTTATTCCCCTCCCAATACCTCATAAACCTCCAACATAAAGAGTCATCTGCAAGGGCAAGCCCACTCATCCACCTGATGCACACAGGGACTTACCTTCACCCCTATGGCCTTGAAGAGCGCAGGGTGTCGGAGGGGAAGTTCCACCATCTCTTTGATTTGAGCCAGTTGCTTCCGGCAGCCACCAATGTCATCATAGCCCACTTCATTCAGTGACTCTTCCTCATCCTACCAGGAAGGAAATATATTAAACATTTGAGTGAAAACAATAGTTCAATAATCCCTTGTTCTCTACAGAGCCCAGGAATCCAGGTTTTTGCTTGTTGCTATTTTTACTGATTCTCACTTTCAGGTCTTACTGGTGTGTTCTATTAGGTTGGTGCAAAAATAATTGCCATTTTTGTCATTGAAACTGTGATGCTTATGTTGGATTAAACCTTTATTGAACAGTGTCCATGCAGCACACCATTTTAAAGCACAAAATCCTCTCTACTCATTTACACTTATTTCACTGTTTATTCTGGTTTATATTACGCTGTCAAATTAAAGATGGAAAAAAACCAAATTTGAGCAGTTTTGTTGTATGAGCTCAAAAGGGGTCATAAAGCAGCAGAAATTGCCAGCAATATCAACCAAGCATTTGGCCAGGGGATCATCAACAGATGTACAGTTCAACATTGGTTCCAAAAATTTCGTAATGGAAAGAAGAACCTTGAAGAGGAGGAGGGTTGCAGGCATCCTTCTGCGACAGATGACAACTGAGGGCCACTATTGAAGGGGACCCACGCAAAAGAGCTCCAGAGGTTGCAGAAGAACTCACTGTTGACCGTTCAACAGTTGTTGACATTTGCACCAAATGGGAAAATCAAAAAAACTTGAGAAATGGGTACCGCATGAGCTGAATGAAAATGAAAAAAAGCGCCATTACAAAGTCTGCTCTGGGCTGCTTTTATGTAACAACCAATCCCTTTCTTGATCACATTGGGACATGTGTTGGAAAATGGATTCCATACAACAAACAAACAGAGTTCCACACAGTGGCTGGATCGGGGCAAAGGACCAGAACACTTCCCCAGACCGAAGCTGCATCAGAAGAAGCTTATGGTCACTGTTTGGTGGTCAGCGAGTGGAATTGTCCACTACAACTTCATGGAGCCTGGTGAAACCATTACAGCGGAGCCATACTGTCAGGCAATCAAGGAAACACACCCACAACTGCAACATTTACATCCAACACTGGTCAGTTGAAAAGGAGCAATTCTCCTCCATGACAACACTCAACCACATGTCTCGCAAATGACTGCAGAAACTGCCCGAACTGGGCTGCGAAACTCTCCCTTCTCCCTGCTTACTCCCCAGAGCTCTCTCCCACTGATTAACACAGTTTCAAGCATCTCGATGACTTCCTGCAAGAGAAGGTTTTCCACAGCCAAGCAGCAGCTCAAAATGCCTTTGAAGGATTCATTAGATCCAGGATTCCAGAATTCTCTGCTACCGGAATAAACAGACTGGTTTCTTGTTGGCAAAAATATGTAGATTGTAATGGTTCTTATTTTGATTAATACATTTTATTCTAAGTTGAGATATACGGCTTTGAAGTGGATGGGAAAGAGAGACAATTATTTTTACCCCAACCTAATACAATTGTTTCATAGAATCACAGAACAGTTTAGATTGGAAAATAACTTTAAGATCATCAAGTCCAACCACTAACCTGACACTGCCAAGCCCACCACTAAACCACATCCCTAACACCACCTCTTTTAAATCCCTCGAGGGAGGGGGACTCCATCACCTCATTGAGTAGCCTCTTCCAGTGCCTGAAAACCCTTTTGGGGAAGAAATTTTTCCCAATATCCAATCTAAACCTTCCCATGCGCAACTTGAGGCCATTCCCTCTCGTCCTTCTCCTTATCACTTGGGAGAAGAGACCAGCACCCACCTCACCACAACCTCTTTTCAGGCAGTTGTAGACAGTGATAAGGTCTCCACTGAGCCTCCTCTTCTCCAGGCTAAACAGCCCCAGGTCCATCAGCAGCTCCCCCATAACCCCTGGACTCCAGACCCTTCCCCAGCTCCGTTGCCCTTCTCTGGACACACTCCAGCCCCTCATTGTCCTTCTTGTAGTGAGGGTTCCAAAACTGAACACAGGATTTGAGGTGTGGCCTCACCAGCACTGAGTACAGGAGGATGATCCCTTCCCTAGTCCTGCTGGCCACACCATGGCTGATCCAAGCCAAGATGCCATTGGCCTTCTTGGCCACCTGGGCCACTGCTGGCTATTGTTCATCTGGCTGTCAACCAACACTCCCAGGTCCTTTTCCACCAGGCAACTTTCCAGCCACTCTTCCCCAAGCCTGTAATGCTGTCTGGGGTTGTTGTGTCCCAAGTGCAGGACTCAGCACTTGGTCTTGTTGAACCTCATCCCATTGGTCTCAGCCCATCGATCCAGCCTGTCCAGGTCCCTCTGCAGAGCCTTCCTGCCCTCAAGCAGATCAACTCTCCTGCCCAATTCAGTGTCATCTGCAAACTCACTGAGGCAGCACTCGATCCCCTCATCCAGATCATTGTTTCTTTGCTCTCTCTTCCCAGACATGCAAAGGCAAATGCCTGTACATATCTAGACCTCAGTGAAGCCCATCCTCTTGAATGACAGCTTCTGCTGCCAGGACCCCTACAGACTCTATCGCAAAACAAGTTGTGTGTCCCTATGACGTGGCTAACAAAGATAACAATAGACAATGAAGCCCAGTATAAAATATACTTATTTCTTAAATTTTAAGTGATAATTCTAACTACTTGACACACACTATGTACCACACAGGGCTCCAACACAGTGTTTTCTTTGGGGATTGACTCAAATTAACAGAAAATGTTAAAATACAGATGTGCAGATAAGACCAACTGTAACCAATTCTTTCAGTATAGCTTTACAGCATCCATTTATTTGGCTGTACAAATCTCCACTTGCCTTAGTTATCTGTAATATTGTGCTGTTGCCTCTAGTCCTGTTGCCGGGTGCAGCTCTCAGAAGAGTCTAGTTATCCACTCTTTTCCATCAAGTAGTTGCCAGTAAGTCTGCCTCTTTGCCTTCCCTTCTCTGTGCTGCATTAACCCACTCTACCAGCTGCTCATCATTCACTCTGACCTCCAGCTCCTCATCATTTTGGTAGCCTTGGCTGAACTTGCTCCTGTCTCTCTCTGCTGCACCCTGAAAAGCCCAAACTAAACTCATCCAGTGCCCAGACATAGTCTCAGAAGTGTCAAACAGAGTTGAATTTTTCAGAAGGCAGCTAACTCCAAGCCAGCACTCACCTTGATTTGCAGGTAGTAAAAAGGCACTTACTTTATGAAGTTTACAACCACCTTAACTCATTTCTCTGAGATTTCCTACTCTGTAACAGTAAGGTGACCAAGACCTGACAGACAATCCACTCAGGCTGCCTCAAGCTTGGGATGCTCAAGGCCAGATACCTTAAGGGACTGGGAAAAAAAAAATAAAAAAACCCACAAGCATTTAGAGATTTCAGATTTCTCACTGAAAAAGCACTAATTGCTTTCTTACCACATGGCATGAAATTTAGCAACACTGTAAGCCCTCCCTGCTCTGAATCAAGGGAACTTTGGAATTTAAAGATTCATTTAAGTATAGCATGAGATATCTGGAAGCAGATGCAAAACTAGCTGCTGCCAAAGTATGGTACTTCATCAGCTAAGCATTGGTGCTATCTCAGCACCTGAGGAAGGATACTGGAAGCACATTTCTCTGACTATCTTCAGCAGCAGCTCATCCCCCGAAACCAGAGATTTTAATCATTACATTCAATGCACAAATTGCCAAAACAGGAATTGCAAACACTGCTGCTCTCAAGGACTGTCACAAAACCAGATCTTGGACAGAGGGGATTCAGTAGAAATGCATGACAGGATTCTGCTCACCTCTCGTTTGATAGGCTCTCCTTCACAATGGATCACTGTGTCTGGAGCCACTATGCAGTAAGGACTCGGATCTGTCTCCACCACTTTAAACTCCACTGCACGCATCCCTCCACGCACCAAGAAGATGTCACCTGTAAAACCTCACATTTCAATAGCCTGCTGCAACAGATATCTGCAAAATGTCAACCCTTGTACTACCAGCAGTCCCAGAGGACAAGGCATACACTGCTGGCATTTAGAATCATAGAATCATCTGATTGGAAAAGACCTCCAAGATCATCAAGTCCAACTGTACCTGTCCCCTTCCTAAACCATGTCCCTCAAAAACTCATCTACCTGCCTTTTAAACCCCTCCAAGGATGGTAGCTCAACCACCTCCCTGGGCAGCCTCTGTCAGTGCCTGATCACCCTTTCAGTGAAGAAACTTTTCCTGATGTCTAGTCTGAACCTCCCCTGGCACAACTTGAGGCCATTTCCTCTTGTTCTATCATCTGTCTCTTGCAAGAAGAGCCCAGCACCCACCTCACTACAACCTCATTTCAGGCAGTTGTAGACAGCAATGAGGTCTCCCCTCAGCCTCCTCTTCTCCAGACTAAACAATCCCAGTTCCCTCAGCTGCCTCCTCGTAACACTTGTTTTCCAGCCCCTTCTGACAAGGAAGGAATCACATTTATTTTCCATTCAGTTTCAATTTAACATTTCTAAAACAGGCAAAAAAGCCCTAACTGAATAAAAATTCATTTTGAAGTCTTTATAACTGAATATATATAGTTGTTAATAGTTATAACTGCTTGCCTCCAGAAGCAGAATAATATATAATGCTGCACTATGACTCCTGGCTAAACTGGGCTATAGAAGCTGGATAACTTGAACTTGTGTTTATACTATATTAGGACCTATTTGTTCCAGCAGAAGTGCTACTAGTACGACTCTAAAAGTTCATTTTTATGCACTCTCCCAGTTATTAATGAAATTACTTTGAAAAAAGTGAATTTTGTCAGGGTACCAGCTAGTATATTCAACTAATTGATTAATATGTGGGCAACTCTCCAATCCCATCAAGTGGTAGTGACTCAAGAAAATCTCATTAAACTGAGTTCTATCTGAGCCTTTTTTGATGCTCTCCCATGCTGTGTAGCAAAAAAACGCAGCACTATCAAGCTGCTCTGCCAGCCAGCAACAGATATCACCGTTTCTTCTGATGATTAGGAAAAAAAATAAATCAGCACCAGCAAAATCTCACTCTACAGATGTCAGTCTAATGCTTTGTGGTGATCCGTGCAAGCTTTTAGAAATTCTCTTTATTTAGTCTCAGGACTAGCTCACACTCATTGCCATCAGGACTTCAATAACAGGTGATATTACCTTTCCTGATCGGTCTGTATGCTTCCAGGAAGTACGGCTTGAGATAGACCTCAAACAGATTCCCTGTGATCCCTTCTACTGTATCATCAATTGGTAGCACATGGATGCGTTTGCCATATTTCACATCTGGGCAAGGCTGGATGCTGCAACGGAAGAAAACTCCAGTTAACTATACCATCCTGGACTTACACTCGAGTCTGGAAAAGGTAGTGATATCCCTTCCCAGGCCAGCGCAAATGCCAGAAAGAACCCTCCAAAGCCCTGGTGAGACTTTCCACCTGGATAAGAATGCTGACAAGGCAAAAGTCACACTCCTCAAAATCCTAGTCTTCACAACACACGCTTTCCTTCACTCCTCTCAGTCCTATCCAAAATTGCTGGGGTGTTTCATAATTTCTTCCTACCCCCTGCTCTTCTTGTAGCCCTTCTTGTCATCCCCAAGGTGCATTCAGAAGTTACTAATGCAGCCTAAAGACCTATTAAAGTCATGAGCTAACTTTTCTTTCAACAAGAAGAGACTGCTAAACCAACTGTAAGGGAAAGGGTGCCAGGGGAAGCATTTTTGTTCCGACTCTCCCTTATAACTTACTACAGAAAACAGAGCTCCTGTTGCAAATAACCCTGATTCTGAGCAAAGGCTCTCACAGTACCAACCAGGGGTCTATCAATCCCCCTTTGTGGGGACTAAAATTTACGTTAAAAGTCCAAAGGCCCCTTCCCCCTTTTTAAGTGAAAATTTCATCTATTACTTTACAGTATAGGCCAACAGCCTACTGTAGCAACAGCTCAGAGTATGAAGCTGTAGCAGAGAGGCAGAAAGCTCAAACTGGCTTTGCCATCTAAGAAAAGCCTACGTGGAATTTCAGCTGAGCATGCAACTTTTCATGCACTACTTTGTTCAAGACTCTTAATATATTCTTTTACCACATGCTTTACAGAGAGGATATATAAAGGTAAAAGAAAAGACAGACTGTGTCAGAAGAAAACAAAGCTAAGACAACCAGTAACACATCTGGAAGGCTGAGAACTACTACAGACATATCCCCAGCAGAAAAGGGGAGAGCATGGGCTGAACTGTCACACCAGAAATTACTCCAGCAGTAATTTTGCATCAGGTTAAAGGATTCACCTTGATTTTAAAGCCATAGACTGGCTCATAGCACTGTTTTATTCCAATTACAGTTGTGTTTAAAACTTGCATTTTCTAGTGGTAGAGAGATGGGTGTAACAGACTCGTTCCCTCTCATCTACAAAGTTCATATGAAACATATTTTACATTTAAATATTATTCCAGATAGCACCCCAGGAAGTCTAGTGTCAGAAATCAGGCTCCAATTTTCCCAGAAACTATTTAATTTAATGACAGGACCTGGGTTCATGAAGGTCCTGAAGCATCATTTTTAGTATTAATCTGAATATGTATACAGCCAAAAATGCATGCAAAAGTAAACTGAGATCCCTGATGTAAGGCACGCACTTGAAAACATTTTTGTGATTTCCTCTGGAAGATGTAAGAATACTTCCTGCAGATCCTGTTTCTGCTAAAGACTGAATCAATTAAGAGCCAGTGCACAAATTATTTAGGCAACTGAGGGATATGCAACATTTAGTAAATTAGTCCTCACCTGATGACATCACCCAGGCGGACTCTCAGGTTGTTGCGAACCACCCTATTCATGCGAATCTTCTCATCTGAGCAGGTATCATCTGACAGAACAATGCAGACTGCTTCTCTCCTCTTCTTTCCTTTTAGCAGAACAGTGTCTCCTCTGAACAGCTGCAATTCGTCCATTTTTGCCTGTAAACAATAAAAGGATTAAAACTAGCTTTTAACAAAACAAGAATTCAAATGTCTGAGGGAGAGTTACTTGACTTTGAAGAATTATATCCTGGAAGCAATATACTAGCTCTACAAAGACAGAGGCTCCCACTACAATAGTCAAGCTAATCCTGAAGCCAGACTAAGGATACAAGCTCAAATGAATCCTAGAAATTGAGAATTCAAGAATGATGGGGGTTGGAAGGGCCCTCTGGAGCTCATCCAGTCCAACCCTCCTGCTAAAGCAGGGTCACCTACAGCACAAGGTATCTCCAGAGAAGACTCCACACCCTCCCTGGGCTTTGTCACTCTTCGCAGTGAAGAAGTTTTTCCTCATGTTCCTGTGCTCCAGTTTGTGCCCGTTGCCCCTTGTTGGGCACCGTTGAGAAGAATCTGGCCTCATCCTCTTGACACCCACCCTTTAGATATTTATAAGCATTGATAAGATCCACTCTCAGTCTTCTCTTCTCTAGGCTAAACAGACCCAGGTCTCTCAGCCTTTCCTCATAAGAGAGCTGCTCCAGTCCCCTTGTCATCTCTGTGGCCTCCACTGGACTCTCCAGTAGTTTCTTGTCTGTCTTGAGCTGGGGAGCCCAGAATTGGACACAGGACTCCAGATGGGGCAGAGTAGAGGGGGAGGAGAACCTCCCTCGACCTGTTGACCACAGTCTTCTTACTGCACCCCAGGATACCATTGGCCTTCTTGGCCACGAGGGCACATTGCTGGCTCATGGTTAACTTGTCCACCAGGACTCCCAGGTCCTTCTCCACAGAGATGCTTTCCAGCCGGTTAACCCCTAACCTGTACTGATGTGTGGGGTTGTTCCTCCCCAGGTGCAGGACCCTAAACTTGCCTTTGTTGAACTTCATCAGGTTCCTCTCTGCCCAACTTTCCAGGTCTCACTGAATGGCAGCGCAGCCTTCTGGTGTATGGGCTGCTGCTCCCAGCTTTGTGTCATCAGCAAACTTGCTGAGCCTTCACTCTGTCCCCTCACCCAGGTCACTGATGAAGATCTTGAACAAGACTGGGCCCAGTACTGACCCCTGGAGAACACCACTAGCCACAGGCTTCCATAGAATCATAGAATTGCTTGGTTGGAAGAGACCTTTGAGATCAAGTCCAGTCCAACTGTACCTGTCCACTACTAAACCACATCCCTGAGAAACTCATCTACCCGATTTTTAAATCCCTCCAGGAACGGTGACTCAGCCACCTCCTGCCCAAGCCAGCCTCTGCCAGTGCCTGAGAACCCTTTTGGTGAAGAAATTTTCCTAATGTATAATCTAAACTTCCCGTGATGCAACTTGAAGCCTCTCGTCCTATCACCTGTCACTTGGGAGAAGAGACCAACACTCACCTCACTACAACCTCCTTTGAGGCAGTTGTAGAGAGCGATGAGGTCTCCCCTCAGCTTCCTCTTCTTCTGGCTAAACAGCCCCAGGCCCCTCAGCCGCTCCCCATCACACTTGTTCTCCTGCCTGTTCCCCAGCTCCGTTCCCCTTCTCTGGATGTGCCCCAGTCTCTTAATGTCCTTCTTGTAGCGAGGGGCCCAAAACTGAACACAGGATTTGAGGTGTGGCCTCACCAGTGCCGAGTACAGGGGCACAATCAGTGCCCTGGTCCAGCAGGCCACGCTGTTTCTGATAAAAGTCAAGATGCCATTGGCCTTCTTGGCCACTTGGGCCACTGCTGGCTCATGTTCAGCCAGTGTTGACCAACATCCCCAGGTTCTTCTCTGCCAGGCAGCTCTCCAGCCACTCTTCCCTGTCTGTAACACTGCATGTGGTTGTTGTGTCCCAAGTGCAGGACCCGGCAGCTGGCCTTGTTGAACCTCATCCTGTTGGTCTCGGCCCATTGATCCAGCCTGTCCAGATCCCTCTGCAGAGCCTCCCTACCTACCCTCAATCAGATCAACACAGCAGCACAACTTGGTGTCATCCGCAAACTTGCTAAGGGTGTACTCAATCCCCTCATCCAGATGATTGATAAAGATATTGAACAGGACTGGACCCAACACATGAGCCCTGGGGAACACCACTTGTGACCAGCCTCCAACACAACTGGATTTAACTCCATTTCCCACCACCCTCTGGGCCCGGCCATCCAGCCAGTTTTTTACCCAGCAGAGGCTGTGCCTGTCCAGGTCAATGGCAGCCAGTTTCTCAAGCAGAATGCTGTGAGAAATAGTGTCAAAGGCTTTACCAAAGTCCAAGTACACCACATCCCCAGCCTTTCCCTCATCCATGAAGCAGTCACCTTGTCATAGAAGGAGATCAGGTTGGTCTGGCAGGACCTGCCTTTCCTAAACCCATGTTGACTGGGCCTGATCCCCTAGTTGCCCCATGTGTGCTGGATGATAGCACTCAAGATGATCTGCTCTATGACATTCCCTGGCACTGAGGTCAGACTGACAGGCCTGTAGTTCCCCGGATCTTCCCTTCTTGGAAATGGGTGTAACATTTGCCAGCCTCCTGTCAAGTGGAACCTCTCCAGTCAGCCAGGACTGCTGGTAGATGAGGGAAAGGGTGAGCACCTCTGCCAGCTCCCTAAATACCCTTGGGTGGATCCCATCTGGCCCCATAGACTTGTGAATGTCTAATTGGCCAAGCTGGTCTCTAATCATTTCCTCTTGGATTATGGGAGCTTTGTTCTGGTCCCCATCCCGGTCTTCTGGCTCAGGGGGCTGGGAGAACAGCTGATCTTACTATTAAAGACCTAGGCAAAGAAGGCATGAAGGACCTCAGCCTTATCCTCATCCTTTGTCACTATTGGTCACCCTGCATCCAGTAAAGATGGAGATTCTCCTTGGCCTCCTTGTGTTAATATATTTGCAGAAACATTTTTTATTGTTTTTCACAGAATTGGCCAATTTCAGTTCTAGTTGGACTTTAGCCCTTCTAATTTTCTTCCTGCATGACCTCACTTCATCCTTGTAGTCCTCCTGAGACACCTGCCCCTTCTTCCAGAGTTTATGGATTCTCCTCTTTTTGCTGAGATCTACCCAAAGCTCTCTGCTCAGCCAACCTGGTTTTCTTCCCTGCTGGCTCATTTTTTGGCACCTGGGGATGGCCTGCTCTTGTGCTGCCAGGATTTCCTTCTATAGTGCCAACAACCACAACAACCATACACCGACGACAGTATTGGACGAATCCAGATGCTGTGATCCCCATCCATAAGATGATTCGGAAGCTGGAGAGCCAAGGGGTGGTCAGCAGAACCCATTCACCCTTCAATAGCCCTATCTGGCCTGTACACAAGTCTGATGGAGAATGGAGACTGACTGTGGACTATTGTGGCTTAAATGAAGTCACACCGCCACTGAGTGCTGCAGTACCAGGTATGTTGGAGCTCCAGTACAAGTTGGAGTCCAAGACAGCAAAGTGGTGACGCCACTATTGACATTGCCAATGCGTTTTTCTCCATTCCCTTAGTGGCAGAGTGCAGGCCACAGTTTGCTTTCACCTGGAGGGGCGTTCAGTACACCTGGAATCGACTGCCCCAGGGGTGGAAGCAAAGTCCAACCATCTGTCATAGACTGATTCAGGATACACTAGAGAAGGGTAAGGCCCCAGAACATATCCAGTATATCAATGACGTCATTGTATGGGGGGACACAGCAGAAGAAGTCTTCGACAAAAGACAGAAGATTATCCAGATTCTCCTTGGGGCCGCTTTTACCATCAAGAAGAGCAAAGTCAAGGGACCTGCCAGAGAGATCCAATTCCTAGGGGTGAAATGGCAAGATGGAAAGCACCAGATTCCAACTGACGACATCAATAAGATTGTAGCAATGGCTCCACTGATAAACAAGAAAGAGACCCAAGCTTTTCTGGGAGCCATAGGCTTCTGGAGGATGCACATCCCAGAGTACAGCCAGATTGTGAGCACTCTTTACTTTGTGACCCGTAAAAAGAACAATTTCCAATGGGGTCCCGAACACCAACAAGCTTTCAGGCAGGTCAAGCAAGAAATTGCACACACCGTGGCTCTTGGACCAGTCAGGACGGGACCAGATGTAAAGAATGTACTCTATTCTGCAGCTGGAGATATAAGTCCCTCCTGGAGCCTCTGGAAAAGGTGCCTGGCGAGACACGAAGGTGACCACTGGGTTTCTGGAGCCGAAGCTACAGAGCTTCTGAGGCCAATTACACCCCTATGGAAAAAGAAATCTTAGCGGTGTATGAAGGCATACGAGCAGCTTCAGAGGTAATTGGTGTCGAAGCACAGCTCTTCCTGGCACCCCGATTACCAGTGCTGAGCTGGATGTTCAAAGGGAAGGTGCCCTCTACGCATCATGCCACCAACGCCACGTGGAGCAAATGGATTCGTGTCTGAATCGGGAACTCTAATCGCCCTGGAATTTTGGAAATTATAACTAACTGGCCTGAACGTGGGAACTTCAGTCTGGCAGATGAAGAAGAAAACCCCATGTGCCCAAGGACTGAGCTAATGAGGAATATGCTAATAACAGAGGCAGACCAAGCTGCACAGGTCAAGGTATCACAAGCAGACCTAGACAGGCAGCAGAAGGAAGAATTGTTCCTAGCTCAATGAGCCCATGATGCTTCAAGTCATCAAGGCCGAGATGCCACCTATAGATGGGTGCGAGACCGAGGGGTGGATCTAATCATGGACACTATTTCTCAGGTTATCCATGACTGTGAAACCTGTGCCACTATCAAACAGGCAAAAAGATTGAAGCCCCTGTGGCATGATGGATGCTGGGATAAGTACAAATACGGGGAGGCCTGGCAGGTTGATTACATCACATTGCCACAGACCCGCCAAGGTAAACACTATATGCTTACCATGGTGGAAGCAACCATGGCATGGTTAGAGACATATTCAGTACCACATGCAACGGCCCGAAATACCAGTCTGGGTCACAGAAGCAGGTCCTGTGGAGACATGGCACTCCAGAACATATTGAGTCAGACAATGGGACTCATTTCAAGAACAATCTAGTGGCCATTTGGGCACAAGAGCATGGTATTGAATGGGTATATCACATTCCATATCATGCACCCGCTGCTGGAAAAGTTGAAAGGTGTAATGGACTGTTAAAGACAATTCTAAAGGCACTAGGTGGGGGAACTTTTAAAAACTGGGATAAGCACTTAGCCAAGGCCACCTGGCTAGTTAACGCCAGAGGTTCTGTCAGTCGGGCTGGTCCTGCCCAAGCAGAATCCCTCCACACTGTAGATGGAGACAAAGTTCCAGTGATCCATCTGAGTGGTATATTAGGTAAGGCCATTTGGATTACTCCTCCCTCAGGCCAAGACAAACCCATTCGTGGGATTGTTTTCACTCAAGGGCCTGGAAATACCTGGTGGGTAATGAGAAAGGATGGAGAGACCCAGTGTGTGCCTCAAGGAAATCTATCCTTGGGGAAAAACTAAGTCAGTGTCTTGAGTTGGGTTTTACAGGAGATCAGATACCAGACAAGAAAGACCTGAACAGAGCGGATACCGGTATCCAATGATGAGCCAACCCAGACCAGTGAACCAGCCCTAAAACCAGAACTGTGTCTAAAGGGCCAAGTATCCAAACTGAGCTGCTGTTGGTGGTGATCTTCAACGACAGATGACAGTCTCGAGGACTGGGGATGACCAAGCGCCTCCTGCCATAGTCAAGGGCAAGACTGGGTTGGCCTCTGTGTTTGCCACCAAGAAGAACTTTAATCTCTGCTGTTGGCTGCAACCCAATAGACGTTGAGTGGTGGGGACACATGCTGTACCAGACCTAGATGTGAGGGATGGCCTCCTCTGTTATAAGAGAGACATCCAGAAAAATAAAACCTCATCTTTAACAACAGATGACAATGTCGGAATAAAACGAGGACTATATATATGTCTATGTGCGGGATATAGATGAACACAATGTACAGGTGTTGCATTAAAGAAATGATATGGAATAAGGTGGAGAATGTAGTGAGTTGGCTTTTGGATTTTTTTTTTTTTTAAATAACAGAGGTCAGGATCCACAGAAGTATTCCATATCTTCCTTTGACGTAACACTACTTATAAATAAGGCGTAGATAAGAGAGTTCGCTCTCTTCTCTTCCGGCGAGGCTTGGGAACAGTAGGTCCCTTGCGTTGGTCTTGTCTGGAGCTGAGGCCTGCGGTGGCTGCTGTTGTCTGCCCACGCGTGGGGGGAGAGTGCTGGGTCAGATTTAGCTCTTCTGCTTTCCTCAAGGGAAGTGGTGAGATTGTGCTAGTTCTTTACTTTGTTAGTTACCAGGTGTTACAATTGGGCATGCCTGTTTTGGTTTAGTTCTTTTTTGTCCTTTTTTTCCCATTTTCCCTTCCCCTCTTCCCTTTCTTGGGAGTTTTGCATGATATCCTTGCTGTGTGTAGTTAAATATATATAGAAACACACATATTTTAGTTGATTTCAGTTTCTTTAAGTTTTTATAGTTTTTTTCCTTTGCCAGACAGCGAAGTGGGGAGGGGGCGAGGGGATTTTGCTGAGCATTGGAGAGCATACTGGGAAGCTAGCTCAAACCAGCTCACCTTCTTGAAGAGTGTCCAGGCCTCTTGGGCTCCTTTGCCCTTTAGGACTGCCTCCCAAGGAACTTTATCAACCAGCCTTAAATTTCCAACTAGACTCTGCGCCGCTGATGTCAACCCTCTGAGCTCTGCCCATTCTCAACCCACCTCACTGTCCGCTCATCTAACCCACGTTTCCTAAGTTTACCTATGAGGATGTTGTGGGAGACAGCGTCAAAAGCCTTGCTGAAGTCAAGGTAGACAACATCCACTGCTCTCCCCTCATCTACCCAGACAGTCATGGCATCACAGAAGGCCATCAGATTGGTCAAGCATGGTTTCCCCTTGGTGAACCCATGTTGACCACACCCGATAACCTTTTCCTCCATATGCTTAGAGATGACATCCAGGATGAGCTGTTCCATCACCTTTCCAGGGATGGAGGTGAGGCTGACTGGCCTGTAGTTTCCTGGGTCCTCCTTCCTGCCTTTTTTGAAGGTTGGAGTGACACTGGCTTTTCTCCAGTCCTCAGGCACCTCTCCTGTTCTCCATGATCTTTCAAAGATGATGGAAAGTGGCTTAGCAATAACATCTGTTAGCTCTCTCAGCACTCATGGGATGCACCCATGAGTGCCCAGGGTTTTGTGGGTGTCCAGTTTGCCTAAATGAGCTCTAACTTGATCATCCTTGATCAAGAGACAGTCTTCCTTTCTCCAGACTTTATCTCTTACCTCCAAGGTCTGCAATTCCTGAGGGTTGGCCTTAGCAGTAAAGACAGAAGCAAAGGCGGCATTCAGCAACTTCACCTTCTCTGCATCCTCTGTCACCAGGGCACCCACCTCATCCAGCAGCGAGACCACATTGTCCCTAGTCTTCCTTTTGCTACTGATGTATTTGCATAAGCCCTTCACATTGCTCTTGACATCCCTTGCCAGGTTTAATTCCAAGTGGGCCTTAGCCTTCCTTGTTCCATCCCTGCATACTCTGACAACATTCCTATATTCCTTCCAAGTAGCCAGTCCCTTTTTCCACATTCTGCAAGCTTCCTTCTTCCAGTTGAGCTTTTCCAAAAGCTCCTTGCTCATCCATGCAGGCCTCCTGCCTCCTGTGCTTCTTTTCTTACTCCTAGGGATGCATCGATCTTGAGCCTGAAGGAAGAAGTGCTTGAATATTGCCCAGCTCTCTTGGACTCCCCTAACTTCTGGAGCCCTATCCCACAGGATTCCTCCAAGTAGGTCTTTGAAGAGGCCAAATTAGCTCTCCTGAAGACCAAGGTTGTAATCCTGCTTATTGCCCTGCTTCTTCCACACAAGATCCTGAAGTCCACCATCCTGTGGTCACTTCAGCCAAGGCTGCCCCCAACTTTCACTTCTCCAACCAGACCTTCTTTGTTTGTTAGTACAAAGCCCAGCAGCACACCCCTTCTTGTTGATGACTCCTCCACCTCTGTCAAGATCTTATCATCCATGCTCTGCAGGAATCTATTGGACTGTGTGTGCCTGGCTGTATTATCTTTCCAGCAAATATCTGGGTGGTTGAAGTCCCCCATGAGAACCAGGGCCTGCAATTGTGAGGCTACTTCCAGCTGTCTGTAAAAGGCCTCATCAACCTCCTCTTCCTAATCAGGTGGCATGAACAGCAGTGTCCCCCACATCAGCCTGCCCATTGATTCTTACCCATAAGCTCTCGACCCGTTCCTCATCCACCCCTAGGCAGAGCTTGATACATTCCAGTTGCTCCCTCATATAAAGAACAACTCCACCCCCTCGCCTTGCTGGACTGTCTTTTCTAAAAAACACATAGCTGTCCATGACGTAGCCCTGCGACTGCACACAGATCTCTAGTTCTTCCTGTTTGTTCCCCATGCTGTATGTATTGCGGTAGAAAATATATTTTATCATGGAAGAGTATTAGAAAACAAAACAACCTACCTCCATCACTTACAACTGCTGCAGCTTCTAACACAAATACTTAGATTCACGTTGCAAAGTTACATTTAATAGACTGCAACAGTTTGCATATTACCAGATTAAATGCTTTGCTTTTATAGAGGACTCACCTGGGACAGTGACACAACACTATTGTCTTCATTGATGGCTTCATCAACAATTAAGCGATTGGGCCTGTTCTTCTGCTTCAGAATAGCAGTTGATAAGTCATCAGCTTTAGACCTGGCAAAGAAAACAGAAGTTAACAAGTCCAAGTGATATTGCTCCCCTCTTTCCAGTCACCCCCCTGTTGTGGTCTCCATTTTCTACAGGTTTCTTTATTGTCTTGTCTTTTAGAAACTATACTTGTTTGTAAGACAAAGGAGAATATTATTCCTAGGCATTAGTTCCAGGAGTTCAAAGAAGAATGCTTTCTGTCACTAAATATAATTTTTTGCTAGCCTCAAATGGAAATAGTTATGAAGCCATCTATGAAAAGAAGCGATCAGTGAGATGATGTTGACCGTAAGATGTTTTGCCTAAAAGAATTAGTCAGATTCATCTGAAATCACATGTAACTACTGCCACCAAAACAAAAGTTCAAGTCTATTTGGTGTCAAATCCCAGACAAACAAAGGAATTAAAAGACAATGTTGCAGTTCCCTTGACAGGAAGAATTTTAAGAGTTTAGTCTGTTGAGGCTTATTAGTTAAACTTAGCAAGCCAGTAGAAATATTCAAGTGTTCGTGAAAAATGGATTGTTTTTTTGTTTGGTTGGTTTTTTTATAAGATATAAACACCTTTACATAATAACTTCACAGGAATCACTGCAGCTCTAGCCCACTATGCCACAAGACATATGATGTACAATTCATTTGCCTCGACAAAACAGAGCACATCAAACAGCAAGGAAATGGAAGAAAGGCAGATTAAGTGATTTCCTTCAAAATATAATACAGCAAATAATTCACTTCACAGAAGAAATATGAACTTGCACCAATTGATTCCCAAGAAACTATTCAAAGTTATACATTAGCCAGCCACAACAAGAGCAGATTGTTGTAACTTCCCTTTAGTGGGCGTCTGATTGCTCTCTCAAAGTAGTCCAGATGTGCTAGTGACTAAGGTCAGAACAGAACATAATGGCACAGATAATGGTCAAACTTGCATATAAAGTGCAAGACATGAATAAAATTGAAGCAAATAGGTACTGGCCCTTAAGACCAACAATAATAGGTTCCCAGTTTCCATCCTTAGCCCTCTTCTCTCTCTCTCAGAAAAGCAGTCTAATAGCCCCATTTGACACAGGTAAGAGGTGTGGGGGGACGTTTTACAACTCACACAGTATCACAGTATCACAGTATCATAAGGTTGGAAAGGACCTCTGAGATCATCAAGTCCAACCTATAACCTAACACTAACACCAACCATCATCTAGACCATGGCACTCAGTGCCTCATCCAGTCTCCCTTTAAACACCTCCAGGGTAGGTGACTCCACCACCTCCCTGGGCAGCCCATTCCAATGGCAAATCACCCTTTCAGTGAAGAATTTTTTCCTCACATCAAGTCTAAACTTTCCCTGACGAAGCTTAAGTCCATGCCCTCTGGTTCTGTCACTGGTCACCTGAGAGAAGAGACCAACCCCTGCCCGACTACAACCTCCTTTTAGGTAGTTGTAGAGAGCAATGAGGTCTCCCCTGAGCCTCCTCTTCTCCAGGCTAAACAGCCCCAATTCCCTCAGTCGCTCCTCATAGGGCTTGTGCTCCAGCCCCCTCACCATCTTCATTGCCCTCCTCTGAACACATTCCAGTATCCTAACGTCTTTCCCATACTGAGGGGCCCAGAACTGGACACAATATTCAAGGTGAGGCCTGACCAGTGCCGAGTACAGGGGGACAATAACTTCTCTGGTCCTGCTTACTACACTATTCCTGATGCAGGCCAGGATTCCATTGGCCTTCTTGGCCACCTGGGCACACTGCTGGCTCATGTTGAGCTTCCTGTCCACCAGCACTCCCAGGTCCTTTTCTACCTGACTACTCTCTAGCCACTCTGTCCCCAGTCTGTAGCTCTGCATGGGATTGTTGTGTCCAAAATGAAGTACCCGACATTTGGCCTTATTAAACATCATCCCATTAGAATCAGCCCAGCTCTCCAATCTGTCCAGGTCCCTCTGTAGGGCCATCCTACCCTCTAGCAGATCAACTCATATCACTTGATTGTTTTTCTCTGTGTCAGAGCTCCCCTTGTTCAGTATGTGATAACACCCAGAGGCTATGCACTGTGGTGGACAGTATGAAGAGTGAGAGCAGAAAGTAATTACTGATTCTTCTGAAAACAACTACCAATCTCCAAAGCTCCACATAAAGTAGGGAACTAAGCTAATCCTGCAAGTCCATGCTAAATATATGACAAAAAGTCACTGAATCAAAATCATAGGATCATGGAACCATTAAGGTTGGAAGAGACCTCTAAGCTCATCCAGTCCAACGATGAGCTCAACAACACCATGCCTACTAAACCATGTCCCGAAGTGCCACATCTACACATTTTTTAACACCTCCGGGGATGGGGACTCCACCACTGCCCTGGGCAGCCTCTACCAGTGCTTCACCACTCTTTTAGTAAAGAAATTTTTCCCAATATCCAATCTAAACCTCCCCATGCGCAACTTGAAGCCATTCCCTCTTGTACTATAACTTGTTCTTAGGGAGAAGAGACCAGCACCCATCTCACCACAACCTCCTTTCAGGGAGCTGTGAAAAGCAATAAGGTCTCCCCTCAGCTAAACAGCCCCAGGTCCCTCAGCTGCTCCCCATAACCCCTGGACTCCAGACCCTTTCCCAGCTCCATTTCCCTTATCTGGATGTGCTCCAGCTCCTCAATGTCCTTCTGGAGTGAGGGGCCCAAAACTGAACACAGGATTTGAGGTGTGGCCTCACCAGCACTGAGTACAGGGGGATGATCCCTTCCCTGGTCCTGCTGGCCCCACCATGGCTGATGCAAGCCAGGATGCTGTTGGCCTTCTTGGCCACCTGGGCCACTGACGACTCACGTTCAGCCACTGTCAACCAACACCCCCAGGTCCTTTTCCATCCAGCATCTTTCCAACCACTCATCCCCAAGCCTTGAATGCTGCATGGGGTTGTTAATTCCAGCTTCAGTAATGCAAGTGAAAACAGTCACGCCTTCTGTATTCTGGTGTGCCTTTTAATCAATACCCTCATAAACTCACCAAACCTTTCAGCAGTTTCTTACCACCCTGAAAATCTATGTTATATACTGAACTATTTTCCCCAGTTAAGTATTAAAAAAAAAAAAATCATAAAATGTTTTATCCATTGAAGCAAATGAATGAAATGTCTGATGATTGCAGCCACTTACTCAAACAGCATACAAGTGAGTTCACACCCATGCTCAAGATGCCAAGTTCACAAATACTGTTTCAGACAGGTATACACACTGTGAGAAATGGGAGACTGATTTGTGGGAATAAGAAAGAATAGTAAAACTTTAAGGCAAAATAGACTGTTTAACATAGCCGCGGGCAGGGAATCAGGTACGGGATGTGCTTGGCTTTGTTTCCACTTGTTTTCAGTCATTGTTGTGGCCGGAATGCTGGCTTGTTGTGGCGGGGCTGGGCCGAGGTCACCTAAAGACCCCTAGCAACAGTGGAATCTGCACAAGAGGAACGGCACTACGTCACACCAAGGAAACAAGAGGACGGGGGAGGTTTTGGGGAAACCGAAACTATGAATAGAAGACACTGGACTTAGCACGTGTGCGTGTTGGTGGAGTGCAGACTCCCCGTGCACCCAGTACTGTTTGCTTGCCTTTATTTACCTAAGCTATTAAACTATATCTTTTCCCTGTTCGACTGATTTGGATTCATTCACATCACACACAAACCCAAGAATCTCCTCAGAAACCACATTCTATTAACTCTTGTAATGGTACTCTGTGCTAAAGCTCAATTCAGCAAGATGGCTGCCAACAGTAACTAAAAAGAAACCATTTTCCAGTTGCAGAGTAACTTTTGTTAATTCCTATGTGGTGAGAACTTTGCAAAAGTAGAAATTTCTTTTTAAAGACACCATTCACCTTGCTCACTTAAAATATGCCTTCAAGATCATTACTTCTATCACAAGCTCTACCACAGACACTAAATTCTTGGCACTTTGCTGGAACTGACTTAGTAGGACCAAGAAGGTTGAAATTGCAGGAGATGCAAAAGAAAAGAAGATAAACCACAGACACTAAAGAGACTGAAAGTGCTTCTGACCACCCAAGAAGTTACTTTAAGTATTCTTGGATTTGGGAAATTATCTTTCGGTTCTATTTTGATTCCTCTAAAGGGGAAATGAAGTGGCTTGCGCACACAGGTAGGAGCAGAGAGATCAGTATTACTCAATTCATTTTTGAGGCACACAAAAAATGACCCTCAGCCTGGAACTGAAAACAGAGAGAGGCAAGACACCAAAGAAGAAAATATAGCTGATTGCCTCAACTGCCACATAGGCCAGCCCGGCTCAACACTTATCACCCCGACCTGAGGGCCACTGCGGGGAGGAGGCCGGGATCTGCCTCTCCCCCTCGCTGCCCTGCCAGGCACTCCGCTGCTTTTCCCGGCCCTCCGAAGTTTGGAGGACAAAAGTCCTCTCTGACTGAGGCCTAGCCCAGACAGAAGCACGGCTAGGACCCAGCGGGAGGCCCAGCATGACCAGGCCTTTCCCCCCCCCATGACTCAACACTTCCCGGGGAGGCCCGGCCGGAGGAGGGGGGAAGGCAGTGGCGCGCAGGGCCACCTACGGGTACGCGCCTGACCGGGCGCGCGCGAGGATTGGCCCATCCCCCTCCCGGCCCCTCTCCCACCTCCTCAGAGCCTGCATGACAAAGCGGGATCGGGGACCAGATCGGATCCGCCGCCAGGCCTGGCCCAGGCAGCGCCGAGCGGAGTCGAAGTAAGGAGAGATAGGCCGAGTCAGGCCCAGCATCACCGCGGCCGGGCCTAGGCCACGACCTGCTGGCGGGAAGCCCGCACTTACTCGAATCCTGAGGCCATGGCGAGGGGAGACTGAGGCTCCTCAAGGCGGGCGGCAGCGAGTTTCGAGTAAGCTCGCGACGGCAGCAGACTGAGGCGCTTCGCGCTGTCTGAACCTCAAAGCCGACTCATCGGAAGAGGAAGCTCCGCCCCGCACTGCTTAGCCTACCTAGCAACAGCGCGCGCTGACCAATCGGAAATTCCGCCCGGCCAGCGCCTCAGCTAATCTGGAAGGCTAAATCAAGGGGACGAAGAAAAAAAAAAGAACGAGCAGTCTCCCTCCTCCGTCCCGCCCCTCTCCTTTCCCTTCCCAATCGTTACGAGCCAAGCGCAACAACTGTCAGCCAATCGCAGCACATCCCCTGCTATTAGTTGTTCTACAGGCAACACAAGTCGAGCAAAAATTCACCAATGGGAAAATCCAGGCGGAGAGTCCTACTACGATGGCCATCTGGGCTAACCTCGTCTCACGATTGGCTAGCGCCTGAGGAAAGGGAAACGCGTGGGGAGGGTTACAGCCAATCAGGACGGGCGGCAGGGGAGCAG
This sequence comes from Tapera naevia, assembly GCA_033556795.1. Lineage (NCBI taxonomy): Eukaryota > Metazoa > Chordata > Aves > Cuculiformes > Neomorphidae > Tapera > Tapera naevia. The sequence continues at coordinate 48,955 of JAUMJJ010000537.1, read as the reverse complement.
CCGGAGTAAGCTTGAGTGTGCCTGGGCTCAGCTGGTGGGGTTGCACGCGTGGGCGCAGGCAGCAGGGAGGGTTTGGCCCCGTTGGGGGAGGTCCCGGGGCGGCCTCGGCAAGCCTTTGGGCATACGTGCCCCAGAGATTTAATTTCCCTCCCGGGTGGAAAGGTGTGTGCGGGGGCCCGGCCTTTCCTTTCTCTGTTATTTTTTTTGCTAGGTTTTCTTTTCCCTGATTGATTGGTGCCTCGCCAGGCACCCCCACAGGACTTATGCTCCCAGCCACTCCTTCCAGCACAGACCCTGTTCCATCAGGGTGCTCCCCTTGAACTACCTGAAACAGCCCTCCCGCTCTTCTGCCACTGCTGGCCAGCCCCTCAACAACCCACTGCCCTTCAAGCACCACTTCCCAGCCTGTTTGGGCACTTGTATCCCCACCTGGGTGGCATTTCCTTAGGGCCAGAAACATTACTGGAGCCAAGTGTCATTGCACCTGCAACTCTAGCCCTGCTCATATCAGGGAATCAGATGTGTCTGATGCCTGTTCTCAACCATCCAGCACTGGCAGGCACTCCCTCATTTTCTCCTAGGTCAGGGTGTCAAACTTGCAGCCCATGGACTGAATCTGGCTCTCCACCTTGCTTCTAGGCAATGGCAGCACCAAGCTCCTTGCTCCTATTCTCCTGCCAGCACACTGGTCACATGTGCTGTGTGTGTGATGTGCGTTATGCTGCAGGAGAATGGTGGGAGCCATGAGTTTGACACACGTGTCCTAGGTACCTATGAATAATTTAATTACCTTGATGCTCTGTTCCAAGGAGCCAATTAGTACTTAATCCCCACCTCCTCTCTTCTGTCCTCTTTTTTTTAAAGCCTGGGCTGTAAGGTAGGACTAAAGAAAAGCAGCTGTGGGGCTCTCCCAGCCCAGAGCAGTCTGGCTCTGATGAATTTAATCTCTTCCAGCAAGGCATTGTCCCTCAACATCTAGGTTTTTTGGTGCCCTCTGTTCATCCCTTGCTCTCCAAGATTTTTTCTGAAGGGACTGCAGGGAAAAGCCCACTCAAGGCCCCTCCAACATTCAGAGGAGGTCGCAGCAGCTCCTAGTCATGCTTTTCTTGAGCTTTGTCAGGTCCTGCTTCCTCTCCCTCAACTCACCCTTTGCCTTGCAGTTCCCAACCATTTCTTATTTCTTGTGGGAGGCAAGGCTTGACAAAAGCTTGGCTAATGTGGTTATGGGAACTTCCTTGCACAAAATTAGCTGCACTAAACACCAGCCCCTTCACCTCTGCTCACTGTCACACAAAGGGGACTAGAGCCATGTTTTGTAGTTGGCACAGACTCCCACCAGGGACACACAGGCACGCATCTCAACACTGCCACTTTCCCTGGCTAGTGCAGGGTGGTAGAAGTCAGACCTACAGCTGTGTGCTTCAGCCAAAACCACTTATCTGGGCTCCAAACTACAGTGACTGAGTAAAGCATTAGTATACAAAGAACAGGTAGGACAGATAATTTGACAAACCCTTTGCCTTAGGAGACAGTCTGGCTCTGACACCAGCGCCTTGGAGCAGGGAGGGCAGAGCTGGCCCCACTGCATACAACAGCACAGCTGATGCTAACTTCAAAGGAATGAAGATATCACATCAGCAGACACCAGAAAAGCACTGGATATCATCTATCTGGACTTCTGTAAAGCCTTTGACAAGGTCACCCACAACATCCTTCTCTTTAAATTGGAGGGATATGGAATTGGTTGGATGGTCGCATTCAGAGAGTAGTGGTCAATGGCTTGATGTCCAGATGGAGACCCGTGACAAGTGGTGTCCCTCAACGGTCTGTACTGGGACCAGTGCTGTGTAATGTTTTCATTGATGATATCGACAGCGAGATTGAGTGCACCCTCAGCAAGTTTGCAGATGACAGCAAGCTGAGTTGGGCAGTGGTCACACCAGAAGGACAGGATGTCATCCAGAGGGACCTGGACAAGCTGGAGCTGGACAAGCTTATCACCTCATGAGGTTCAACAAGGCCAAGTGCAAGGTCCTACACCTGGGTCAGGGCAATCCGCAGTTTCAATACAGGATGGGGGATGATGTGATTGAGAGCAGCCCTCAGGGAGTGCTGATTGATGAGAAGCTGGACATGAGCTGCCAATATGCGCTCACAGCCCAGAGGGCCAACCGTGTCCTGGGCTGCATCAAAAGAAGCGTGGCCTGCAGGGCCAGGGAGGTGATTCTGCCCCTCTACCCCGCTCTCATGAGACCCACCACAACCCCCCATCCCCCCCGAGTCCTGTGTCCATTTCTGGAATCCCCATCATAAGAAGGATATGGAACTGTTGGAACAGGTCCAGAGGAGGCCACGGAGATGATCAAAGGGCTGGAGCACCTCTGCTATGAGGACAGACTGAGAGAGTTGGGCTTGTTCAGCCTGGAGAAGAGAAGGCTCCAGGGAGTCCTCATAGCAGCCTTCCAGTACTTGAAGAGGACTACAAGAAAGCTGAGGAGGGACTTTTTACAAGGGCCTGTAGTGACAGGACGAGGGGAATGGCTTGAAACTGGAAAGGGGAAGATTTAGATTAGATATTAGGAAGAAATTCTTCACAAGGAGGGTGGTGAGACACTGGCACAAGTTGCCCAGGGAAGCTGTGGATGTCCTCTCCCTGGAAGTGTTCAAGGCCAAGTTGGATGGGGCCTTGAGCAGCCTGGTCTGGTGGGAGGTGTCCCTGCCCATGGCAGGGGGGTTGGAACTGGATAGGTTTTAAGTTCCTTTCCAACCCAAACCATTCCATGATTCTATGACATCTCTGTCCTTGATCTCCCACGTACACAGGGCATAACTCACAGGCTCAGGCAGTGTCCAGGCAGCATCAAGGCCATGACTGCAAAAGTTCACCCTGAAAAAAGGACACAGTAAAACTTAAACTAAATAAACCCCTCAGCTCTATAAGAAAAGGAATCCAGCTTTAGCCAAGAGTAATTTTGAGTCTTGGAGGAGTCCTTAAAGGCCTTATGCCAGCCTTGTGCAGGGAGACTTCAGTAGATGGGGATGGGGAGACTGACTGGGTTTGCTTGAGGGGTCCCGGCTTGTAGTCCTGAATTAATCCTATATGCTTCTGGCAAGATATTCACTGTGTGGGAAGGTTGCCTGCTTCAGACACGAAAACAGGTACAAAGGGAAGGGCCTGAAAGAGAAGAAAGTGTTGCAGCATTAAGGACTGCAGCATTCCCTTGCCATGGTCCAACTAGGAAGTTCACTCTCCATGCACTGCATAGAGCCCTCATCTTCTGCCCTTCCATTCACCATCACAGAAACAGGCTTTGGCTTAGGGTCAGCTCTTTTGTGCCCCAGGGAGTCCTTCAGAGCCGCAGCCTGTTGTCTCTCAGAGCAGACACGAGGGGAGCCTCCTCAGACACATTTGAGCTGCAGGTACAGGCTAGCAGGAGCTGAGCTAAACTGTCCACACAGTTTGAAACATGAGCTATGCTTATGAAGTGTCACTGTTGAGACGGACACGACACACAAAGTTCAAGCAGCATTCATGTATGATGCACGAAGCCTTAAGCATTAAGCATTTATTGTTTCACACAGCTGGCTTTTATATATTTTCAGCATGTATGTGCTATAATATCATTGTTGTTTATTGCATATACACAAGCAATTATTGGCTACAGTTGCATGTCAATCTTCACTCAAGCTCATCTAAGTCCCTTATCTTGTTGTTTCATGAGTTCTCACAACTCTTGCTACTTATTTACTTTGTCGAGGTCAAACATCTCATGCTCTGTCAAGGCATCAGCAAACACTGCAGTCTCCTGCGACGAGCGAGGAGAACCATGCAATAGACTCAATATGAGTGGTAAAGCAAGTTCTGGTTTATTGCAAAGATCATTCACGACTACACCATAGCCCATGTCTACTAAAGTTATGTCTACTTATCTAACAATCATTGGCTTGTCTAACAATCATTTCCCCTTGCATACACTTGTCTTATAATCATTAGTTTGGCTCCAAAAGCCCTATAATCACTAACTTAACTCTAAAAGTTATACTGTCATGCCCCTCTTCAAAGCTCTAATGTTACATTAGCATGTTCCTCCTACTTGCTCCTCCTGCTTGCTCCTCCTACTTGCAGGTACTGCTATATGCTCAGGTCCAGGTCTCACTCCGGCCTGCTTCCCTAAGTTGTTTATCTGTTACAAGGTCTTCTTGACCTTCTCTTGGGGATTTTCTCACTGCCTCCCTCCTTGTAGCGTGACTCAGCAAAATCCTCAGTACTTTTTATCACAGCCCAGCTCAGTTGATTTTTGCCAGAGCTGATTCACAGAGCTCCTCCTTTGAGCCATGTCCACGCTCCCGCAACCATTCTCCAACAATTCCCCCTTTTTCTTTTTGGGCCAGCAAAGCATTATGATTCTTTATGACATTATTTAGAATATAATGATAAACTATTTTCACTACAACTACAAAACTACAATTGCTATTAAAATCAAAAACCAACGTAATCCCTCTTTGATCAGTGATAACAACCAGGGAGACAATCCTCCAAATAGAGACTCAAGCCAATTATCGAAAGGATTGTCGTTTTCGGTAAGGCATTTTGTGCGTTCACGTAACCACCTTAATTGGCTGTGAATTGAGGCACTATGATCAGAGAGATTGAAACAACACATTCCTTCAATATCTTCGCAGCCATGTCCTTGTGCTAGTAACAAAAAAATCAATGGCTGCTCAATTTTGTAGTATTGCATGATGTAGACTAGCTGTGTCTTGAGCCATTTCTGCCAAAACTTTGGTGGTCACGTTGGCTTGTTTCACTGACCAACATGCTAGGCTTTCGAGTTGCCTCAATGCTTGTGCGGTACCCACTCCAGGCACTAAAGATGCAAATATGTTGGCTGTGTGTGACCATAATTTTACATTATCATCACAAGTTGTAATTGACGAACAGACCTTTTTTGTCTATGTGCTGTTGTGGTAATATTTACCCAATTTCTTCGGCTGACTATAAGCAAGGTCAATTTGCCTAAAAAACAAGGGCCTCCAAAGGCTTTGCTGGGAATGCCAGGCCAGGCTCGATCCCCACAGATCAAAAAATATCCAGGTGGAAGAGCCTTGGCCGTTTTATTGTTCCATAGTACATTGTTGGTTCCATTATAACTCCGTCCATAGGCACCAAGTGCTGTCTTTTCATCAAGACGTCCACAATATTGGTCTGTGCCAAAATTGTTTGTAAGAGGTGAGACAACAGTCCAGCCAAAGCTGTTGACAAGTGGGTTATTTGCGTCAATATGAGAAATAGTACGAATGTCTCCAAACATGAGACATTTTTGAGTAGTTACATTATCGGTTGCATTTCCCACTTGTTCTGACCCTAAGAGATCAACTTCTTGGGGGTCCCAAGGCAAAGGGTGATTTAAGGCATTTATCAATTGTACAGAACAGTTTGCAACAGTCACATTGTTACACTTAATTGTCTTTGATGTCCAACCATGAAAATCCTGTACTATAATTTCAGGAAAATCTATCAAACATGTCTTAAAGGGTTCAGTTGCTGTAGCCAAGCTTAAACAAAAATCTTGTGTCCCAGTCTTATTTGCCCATGCTACCCATAAGTTCACACGACTGGGCGCTGGCACTGCTGAGATCAGTGTTGGCATGCTGATTATTATCAACAACAGCTTTGGTCCAGCGGCTGGGAATCCACTTTGGACCTGTAGGGGTAAGAACACACATATAACCTCTTCCCATATATCTTACTTCTGCAGGACCCTTCCACAGGCCGGTTTCTGGTTCTCTATACAAAACAAAAACTGGTCTAATATCCTTATGCTCTTTTGGATAGCTATGCACCCAAGCTGGTGGCTCCTGTTGATCTGTAAAAATACATAAATGATTTAATACAAACAAAGTTTTGAGAAGTCTTTCTTGTATGTCTACAATGCCATTGAATTTTTGCAAATATTGTTTCAGTGTTTGATGTACCCTTTCAATAATAGCTTGTCCTGTGGGCGAATTTGGAATACCAGTAACATGACGCACTCCCCATGTTTGACAAAAACGTCTCATCTTAGCACTCATATATGCAGGGCCATTATCTGTTTTAATTGTTTGTGGCACTCCCATAACAGCAAAACAACTTGTCAAATGTCGTATTGCATGCAGTGCTCGTGCTCCAGTTTGTGCAGTGGCCCATATAAATTTACTATAGGCGTCTATTGTGACATGCATGTATTTCAATCTGCCAAACTCATTTACATGGGTAACATCCATTTCCCACAATTCTCTAGCTTCAAGACCTCGGGGATTCACACCAATTCCGAGACCAGGTCCATGGTGGCTACAGGTAGGACAGGATCGTACAACCCCTTGGCTTCTTCCATGGTGTAATCCTCATGCATTTTGGTGGAAAGCACTATGCGCCTCTCGTGCTTTCACAAATTCATCCATTGGCACAGTTACAGACACAAGTTGATCGGCACGTGCATTCCCTTCACCAAGTCCTTCTGCCCACTTATGGCTTCTAATATGTATAATACAATAAGATGATGTGCGTTGTTGTATGGCTGATTGCAGCTGTCGTAACAGTTCAAACAATTGTAAGTTCTGCACTTCTTTGATTCGAGCATCTTCAATGCGATTTACAATACCTGCTACATACATTGAGTCAGTTACTACATTTAATTCCTCCTTCATCCATTGTAAAAAGGACCAAACAACCGCAGCCAATTCTAATGTTAGTAAGAATCGCCTTTCTCGGCTTGGAGGATTTGATGTCTCCACTGACCGTCCTCATGCCATGTTGCTGTTGCTGTCCGCAACTTTTTTCCGGCATCTGTATAAACTGTAATAGCATTTACTAGAGGCCGTTCACTACGTTTTGGCCGCTTTTTCCAATCCCTATTACTAATCCATTTCAACAAAGGTGCTTTCAAAGCCTCTACTTTGATGTTTAGGGCCTCATTTAATAGGCTCAATTGTAAATCCTGTGAATTTTGTAGCCACCATTCAAGATCTTCTCTGCGAATTGGTAAAGACACAACATTTGGTTCTGATCCAGTAATTTGTAGAACTCGTGTTCTTCCTTTGCGAATTAATTCTGCTATTTTTTTTGCTTTTTTCTTGGATTGTTGTTTTTGGTTATATGCTAGTGAAGATCCATTCTAATACTCTCACAGTCTCCCCCTTTTTCTTTTTGTACTGTGTAAGCGCACCGATAAAGTTCTTGAGTCCATGTAAAATGGTAAGGTCCACTGGCAATTCTGGGTCAATGCGATCAACTGCACGATCTGCAATATGAGTACTAAGTTCTTGAATTTTTGTTTTTTTGTGATTCAGATAATGTAACAACTGTAGAGGGATCCGTTCCCTTTAACAAGGGACGTAAAATTTCCAATTCATCATTTGTAATTCCTGCTAGTGGGCGTAGCCATTGTAAGTCTCCTAATAATTTCTGTATATCGTTTAGAGTGTGCATTTCTGAGTGAATGACTAATTTTTGTGGCTGCACTTGTGAGTCTGTAATGTTCCATCCAAGGTATTTCCACACTGGGGACCGTTGGATTTTTTCTACTGCGATTACAAGATTGTTTGTTTGAAGTTGCTGTTGTAAAAACTTCTCTTGTGATACTGTGAAAGGTTGTTCTTGAGCAAGTAAAATGTCATCCATATAATGATAAATAATTGTTTGAGGCCATGCTTCTCAAACAGGTTTTAAAGCTGCATCTACAATTAATTGACATAATGTGGGACTATTTTTCATTCCTTGAGGTAATACAGTCCATTGAAAACGAAAATCGGGCCCTTCCCTATTTATAGCTGGTAGGGTAAATGCAAATCTCTGGGTATCATTAGGGTGTAGTTGAATTGTAAAAAAGCAGTCTTTTAAATCAATTATTAAAAGATGCCATCCTGTGGGTAACATTGCAGGATTTGGAAGGCCTGGTTGTAAAGCTCCCATGGCTTGCATTTGTCGATTCACTGCCCTTAGGTCATGTAACAGTCGATATTTCCCCGATCTTTTCTTAATTACGCATATGGGTGTGTTCCAAGGACTGGTAGAAGGTTTAAGATGACCCTGTGCTAATTCTTCTTGCACTAATAAATGTGCCTGTTGCAGACTTTCCCTTTTCATGGGCCACTGCCTGATCCAAACAGGCTCACTTGTCGGCCATCGCAACGGGATCGGGAAAGTCCAGTTGGCAGTGACCGCTGCCAAAAAGGCGATTCGGTTGTAAGAACTGCTCCCAATTGGTTTAACACATCTCGTCCAATAAGCACGTTAACTCCTGTTGGTAAGGGCATGACTGTTACATAGAGTGTTGCAACTCTTCCATCAAGGGCAATGTTTACTCGACGTTGACTGCGTTGAACAGGTGCTTTTCCTCCTACCCCTTCTACTCCTCCTAATACATTCTGTAAAGGCCAGTGGGTGGGCCATTGAGTAGTAGCGACGATGGCAATGTCGGCACCTGTATCCAAAAGTGCTGATAACTGTTTCTTATCAGTTCCATGGATAAGTGTGACTTGAACAAGTGGTCGTTGGTTCATGGGTACAGTGAATGTTACCAATCCTCCGGTGGATCTTTTTAAGCCACGAGATTGAGCGGTCTCTGTCGCCATCTGCTGGGTTAGTTGTTGAAGTGGCACAAGCTGAGCAATGCGACTTCCTTTTGGAATATGAATTGGTGGAAAGTTCGTTTGTACAATACAAATTTCTCCCATATAATCGCAGTCAATAACTCCTGGTAATATAAAAAGTCCTTTAAGTCCACTAGAGGATAGTCCTATTAACAATGCTCCATGAGGTTGTCCATTAATGATTATAGGTCCTTTAATTCCTGTAGCGATCTTTTGTGGTTGATTATCGATTAATGTTACATCTATTGCTGTTGCCAAGTGCAACCCAAGGCTCCCCCTGGTTGCTGATCGAAGGTTGTTTGCGGGTTGAAGTTTGGTTGTTGACTGTCGTTGGATGACAGATTGGGGGCTGCCATGGGGCTGTCAGTAACTGGAGTCGCTATTGGTTGAGCCGTCATTTGTGTCAGCGCGCTGCGGCTCCTGGCACTCGGTCTTCCGTTTCCCGAACGGCGACAGGTTAAAGTATTATGAGTGTTCATTTGGCAATTCTGGCACCACACGTGCAGCTCCCGACATTGACGACACGTATGTCCCAAGCGTCCGCAACGGAAACACTTGTATTGTCTTCAGGCAGGCGTCTTGGTTTGATACAGATCTGGAGGCTTCAGGGGTGCAAGAGCTGCAAATGCCTGTTCTTGTGTCTTAAGTAAATTGTTCCCCATCTTTTTGATTGCTTCCACTAACATAGCTTGTGATCCCACAGGCACTCTACTCATTCGTTCTAACATAGTTTCTATGGTAGCATCCATAGGCAAATTTACAAGGATGCCCTTTGTAAAATTATTACAATTCTCAAATACACACTGTTTTAACAACAGTCCTTTCATAAATTCTGCCATATCTGTATTATTGATAGCTTCTGTGACTCTGTCTACAAAGGTCGCAAAAGTCTCATCTCTCCCTTGCCTGATTGACATGTATGAGAGAGTAGTTGGTGCAGTTTTGACTCTTTGCAAAGCCTCTCGAGCCAACCTCATAGATTCTAACAACACATCCGGGCCTGTTTGCATCTGCATTTCAACAGAGGCAAAAGGACCTATACCCATCAATTGTTCCACTGTTACTCCAGCTAAGCGATCATTTGGGGGTCGAGTGGCACAAGCACACATTTCACAGAGTCTTTGCCAGTGGGCTTGCCAAAGTAATTGTTGAAATTGTTTTAAGATAAGCATCATTATATTCTTAACATCTTCTGGACATAACATCCCGCTACCCCTAATATAGTTTAACATTTGTCTTGCAGGTTCACTATGCACTCCCGACTCATTTACTGTACTTCATAATTGATTTAGTATTTTCCAGTCGAGAGCATCATGTATACCAGTCATAGTTCCTGCATTATCTACTTGTTATGTCACTGGGAAATCTTGCGGGTTAATTTGATCTAAATTTGATCTAATAGTTCAAAATCCTTTTGTTCAACAGCTTCTTTTGCTATTTTTCCCCAACTTATTTGTACAACACGCAGCAGCGGACCGAACTTGTGTAGGTTTAGAACTAAGATCTACAAGACTGTTCTTTTGAACAGTTTGATCATTATTTACTGCTTCTCTCTCATTATCTGAATCTTCTCCATCCTGCTGCTCTTCTGGTGGAGCAGAGGGACAGACCTCCTCCTTGGGTGTATCAGGAGTGGTTTGAACAGGCCTATGAAGGACAGGAACGGGAATCCCCGAAGGTGGAGGTGAAAAGTAATCACCTGCTGCTGTGAGGCGCCCAGCGGCAGGATCAGACTGCTCAAGCCGATCAGAGGCAGCTGCAGCTATACGCTTTTCAGCTTTATACTTATTTATACAGTTAGTAACATCTCTCCAACTTTTCATTAACTTTTTTTCTGTTTTATCATCATCAATTACTAAATTCCACAAACAATTTCCATATGAACGCCACTCATCTACTTCAAACAAACTTTCAGGGCTGCTAAAATACCCTTTCGCTTTTCCAAGTGTGATTAGCCCAGCCAAGTCTTTCAACTGACTTACTCCCCGGTTTCTAAAAAGCATTTAAAAAGTTCGAAAGCTACCTCTTTTTCCATTGCGCGCTCTGTGGACCCCTCTTAATTATCCGGTCCAGTGAAATGCAGCCTTTTTCCTGGGTAGCTTCGATTTGGACGGCAAACCCTCCTAGTCGTCCTAGGTTTCAAGCACGGATCAGGACAGCTCCATGCAGTGTTCTGCTCCCTGGGTTAAGCACGGATCAGGCGTGTCGCGGCGAACCCTTCCAGTCGTCCTAGGTTTCAAGCACGGATCAGGACAGGTCCATCCGATCAGGCATGTTGCGGCGAACCCTTCCAGTTGTCGTAGGTTCCGGGCACGGAGCAGGACAGGTCCATCCGATCTTCTGCTCCCTGGGTTCAAGCACGGATCAGGCGCATCACGGTGATCCCTTCTAGGTGTCGTAGGTTCCGGGCTTGGAGCAGGACAGGTCCATCAGATCTTCTGCTCCCTGGGTTCAAGCACAGATCAGGTGCGTCACAGCAACGTCCGCTGATCTTCTGCTCCCTGGTTTCTCCGATCTCGCTGTCCAGTGAAGAACAGGGCTTGGGAATACCTGTCCAGGTGCCACTTGTGACGAGCGAGGAGAACCATGCAATAGACTCAATGTGAGTGGTAGAGCAAGTTCTGGTTTATTGTGAAGCTCATTCACGACTATACCATAACCCATGTCTACTAAAGTTATGTCTACTTATCTAACAATCATTGGCTTGTTTAACAATCATTTCCCCTTGCATACACTTGTCTTATAATCTTTAGTTTGGCTCCAAAAGCCCTATAATCATTAACTTAACTCTAAAAGTTATACCATCATGCTCCTCTTCAAAGCTCTAAGGTTACATTAGCATGTTCCTCCTACTTGCTCCTCCTGCTTGCTCCTCCTACTTGCAGGTACTGCTATATGCTCAGGTCCAGGTCTCACTCCGGCCTGCTTCCCTAAGTTGTTTATCTGTTACAAGGTCTTCTTGACCTTCTCTTGGGGATTTTCTCACTGCCTCCCTCCTTGTAGCGTGACTCAGCAAAATCCTCTGTACTTTTTATCACAGCCCAGCTCAGTTGATTTTTGCCAGAGCTGATTCACAGAGCTCCTCCTTTGAGCCATGTCCACGCTCCTGCAACCATTCTCCAACAGTCTCCCACACTGAAGAACTCTTGTGTGGCCAGCTGAGATCCCACTCATCCCTCTACACACCTTCCTTGACCTTCCCACTGCCCATCCTCCCCAGCGGGGCTCTGGGACAACTTCTGCCAGGGAGCAGCCAACTTCTTGGTTCATTTTTCACAGGACCTGTACCAGGTACGAGGCAGCAGCTGGGTCACCTGCAAGACTCGCAGAGAGATTTAGCACTTAGCAGGAGAGGAGTTCCCAGTGCCGCTGCGGATTGCAGGGTGTTGCAAAAGTAGCTTAGAAGCCAGATGAGGGAGCTGAGCATAAGGAGAAGTGGTATAATGGGGAGGAGCCCAGCCCAGCTGTGTCACAGGCTCTAATTAACCCAGGGGCTGGCAGCCAAAGCAGATGGCATCAGCCCTCTGGCACAACCAGCCACAACTTTGTTTGGATACGGTTGGGATTTTCTTTGCAAGCAGGTCTGCACCCCTGAAGGGAGAGAGCCTTGGTCAGGACTGGAACCAGCTGGTTTGGTAGGTCCTGGTAAAGTTCATACCCCTACAGTGTGTCAGCATGGCTGGAGCACTGAACAGGGGAGGCTGGCCCAAGTGCCATGGGGTCAACCCTGGGAGCAGCACTAGCCATGCCCGGGCTATGCTCAGGATACATACAGCTCCCTGCTCAGCTCCTCTCTCCCCTGACAGGTTTCCAATACTTGGCCTCTGGACTGCTAGGTACAGACACACTGCTTCCTGGGATGAAGCAAGACTCCATCTCTCCAGTGCTTCTGTTCTGGGAAAGCAGACCCTCTCTGGGAGAAAGCTGGCTATACCAGGCTTGGGGTTGGGAAGGAAGAAGAGAAACCTCCAAGCTGTCTCAGGGTACAGGTTGTAGGCAGGATTCTGATATACTCCTCTGACAACAGTTTTGATCTGCTTCTCCAGGGCAGTGAGTTGCCCAGGCCCCAGAGGAGCATCTCAAGTATGTAACATTGCTAGTAACCCTACTGTAGTCCTTGGCATTCAAATAAGCATGGTCTAAAATATGAGACCTTTCTGATGAAGACAGCAAAGCAACTCAGGAAAAAAATTGTGGAAATCCTCTCTGTTCCTGTTGTGGATTTACGCATGCTGGCCACCATAACAGGATCCGATCCTAGGATCCTGCTGATTAATGTAAGGCCCAAGTGAAGGTTTCCAGTTCCTCTTTTATTAGTTCTCAGGTTATAGCTCAAGATGGGTGCCTCCAGAGAAGGGTCCCTACCCAGACTGCACTCCTCAATTTTACCTGTACCATCCAGCACACATTACACAAGTCCAATCACTTAATTCTGGTCAGTGATGTCTCAATTTCTTTTTTGCTGGGCTGGTTGCTTTCTGAAGTTATCTCATTCCATTGAAATTGTTTACTTGGTCCTTATCTTCTTCATTCTGCTTGCACCTGCCAGATTCAGCTAGTTCTGTGTTAGCAGCATTAGTTTTATCAAAAAGTTTACTCTCAGGCAGCTCTTGAAGCCTAAGGCTTCAACTACTTTAGCTACTACTTCAAGAAGGGCAGCAGGGATGTTTCCAGTAACTACAGGCTTGTCAGTCTCACTTCAGAGCCTGATGAGATTATGGAGAAGATTATTCTGGGAGCTACTGAAAAACATCTGAAAAGCGACGCAGTCCTTGGTCCCAGCCAGCACGGGTTCATAAGGGGAAGGTCCTGCCTGACAAACTTAATATCCTTCTACGACAGGGTCACCCACCTGGTCGACCAGGGAAAACTGGTTGATGTCATTTTTCTGGATTTCAGCAAAGCCTTTGATACTGTCTCTCACAGGATTCTCATTAACAGAATGTCCAGCATCCAGCTGGATAAACACATAATAGAATGGGTGCAGAATTGGCTGATGGGCTGGACTCAAAGAGTCACAGTGAATGGAGTTACATCAGGCTGGGGCCCAGTCACTAGTGGGGTCCCACAGTGATCCATCCTGGGGCCAGTGTCCTTCAATATCTTCATAAATGACATGGATGCAGGACTTGAAGGTTTATTGACAAAGTTTGCCAATGACACAAAACTGGGGGGAGCCGTCAACACTCTTGGCGGCAAAGAGGCCCTGCAGAGGGATCTTGACAGATTGGAGAGCTGGACAATCACCAACAGCATGAAATTTAACAAGGGCAAGTGCCAGATTCTGCATCTGGGACACAGCAACCATGGATACATGTACAGACTGGTGAGCGAGAGGCTGGAGAGCAGCCCTGTGGAGAGGGACCTGGGAGTTCTGGTCGACAGCAAGTTGAACATGAGCCAACAGTGTGCCCTGGTAGCCAAGAGGGCCAACCGTGTCCTGGGGGGCATCAAGCATGGCATTGCCAGCCAGTCAAAGGAGGTGATTGTCCTGCTCTGCTCCGCACTGGTGTGGCCCCACCTTGAGTACTGGGTGCAGTTTTGGGCGCACAGTATAAAAAGGACATCAAACTACTGGAGAGTGTCCAGAGGAGGCCACAAGGCTGGTAAAGGGTCTAGAGGGAAAGTCGTGTGAGGAACGGCTGAAGTCACTTGGTCTGTTCAGCCAGGAGAAGAGGAAATTGAGAGGGGATCTCATAGCTGTTTACTGCCTTCTCTCAAGGGAGGGAGGTGAAACAGGTGCTGATCTCTTCTCTCTTGCAACCTATGATAGGACTAGAGGGAATGGCAGGAAGATGTGCCAGGGGAGGGTTAGGTTGGATATTAGGAAGAGGTTCTTCCCCCAACGGGTGGTGGAGCACAGGAACCGCTCCCCAGGGAAGCAGGCATGGCACCGAGTCTGCCAGCATTCAAGAAGCATTTTGACAATGCCCTCAGTCTCATGGTGTGAATGTTGGGAGTGTCCTATGTAGGGATAGGAGTTGGCCTTGATGATCCTTTTGGGTCCTGAGCTGGTTTGAGCTAGCTTCCCATCAAACTTACCAACGCTCAGCAAAAGTCCCCTTGCCCCCTCCCCACTTTCCCTCAGGTAAAGAAAAAAAAAACTATAAAAACTTAGGAAAAAACCAAAATCACACTAAATATATTTGTATTTCTATATATATTTAACTACACACAGCAAGGATATCATGCAAAACTCCCAAGAAAGGGAAGAGGGGAAGGGAAAATGGGAAAAAAAGGACAAAAAAGAACTAAACCAAAACAGGCATGCCCAATTGTAACACCTGGTAACTAACAAAGTAAAGAACTAGCACAATCTCACCACTTCCCTTGAGGAAAGCAGAAGAGCTAAATCTGACCCAGCACTCTCCCCCCACGCGTGGGCAGACAACAGCAGCCACCGCAGGCCTCAGCTCCAGACAAGACCAACGCAAGGGACCTACTGTTCCCAAGCCTCGCCGGAAGAGAAGAGAGCGAACTCTCTTATCTACGCCTTATTTATAAGTAGTGTTACGTCAAAGGAAGATATGGAATACTTCCGTGGATCCTGACCTCCGTTGTTAAGGAAGACCCAAAAAATATCCAAAGGCCAACCCACTACAGTTCCCTTCCAACTCAGGTGATTCTATGATTCTATGATTCTACTAGTGCTAAGCTACTAATGCTAAATGAGACTATTCAGAGAGAAAAATACAGTTAATCAAACTCCTTCTATAACAGTCCTCCCTTTGTTTTTTTTGGGCATTCCTACCTATCTATAATTGGTCTTGTATGAGGACTCTTTGATACCCTTGTATAGATTCCTAAGCATATTCTGTAAACAATCCCAAATACAAGTAAAAGCACAGCAGGCTATCAGAAGCATAATAACCACAGGTAAAAGACTTTTTAGCAATGAACTAAATAAACTACTAAGCTATGATAATCCCCATCTCGAGAACAAGTTTTCTAACCTCTTTCTGGAGGGTTGTATGCACTTTGAGCTTCTTTGAAGATATTATAGTTAGGTTTGCCATGTGATGGGCCAACAACACAAAGGAATTGTGTTCCTTATAACTGAGAGCGTAGGCATTAATAAACGCAGTAAATAAAGGTATTGTACTAACACAGTTTTGAGAATAAATCTCATAGAATGGGGTTGTTGATGCATGGTTGAGCCCATTTTGTTGATGGTTTGCCCACTGTTTTTGGCCAAACATAGAAAAGAAAAAGAACCAAAACACTTACACAAAGAAAATTTAACACCAGAACCAGGGTAATCCACTCTACTCCTATTTTAAGAAGGTATATAAGGTAAACTTAATCCAATAATAAAACATTGAGTCTTGCAGCTAACTCTTCTTCACTGGGCGGTTGGTGTTACCTGTATGCATGGCACCAGTTTATGAATCTGGTTGCACCTTTTCTGGTTATATTTTCCCAGCCCCAACCTCAATGATGGTTTTCACTATGATCTTTATGGAAGTTATTAGTACACCACCAAGGACAACACAGGCCACAATTATTGCAGGATAACCAAAGTCAACCGTGCTGATACCATCTCAAACCTTCCCCTCTTGGAACTGAGCCTGGAGTGACTTCCACTCTATAAGGATGGTGAATACACCAAATAGGACACTGTCTTTGATTCATAGTCTCTGATGGTCTACTTGGTGAGTTCTTGGTCCAGGTGACTCTAGAAAGAAAACAAAAATGACATAGTTCTGGGATTCCTTCAGTCTTTTTAAGCTTGAATGGTCCCGGTTTCAATCTCCAAGGTAGGATTGACAGAATTCCATGGGGTCGATGGTGGTCCATCTAAGTAACGTTCTTTGGACAGTCGTTTAACATGAGTGGTGAATCCAGTTATACTTTTCTGCAACCTTCACAGCAAAGTAAGAGGTTAATAACACATTATATGGTCCCTCCCATTTAGGGTTCAACTTTGTTTTGCAAGAGTGGACTTTTATCATTACTGCATATCCAGACCAAATATCATGTACTTGCATTCCAGCTGGTACTGGTTGAAACCATCTGGCTTGTAGCCTATTTTCTTGTAGGTGTTTTTGTGTTCCCAATACAAACTTGGTAACTCATTCATCTTCATCTAAGAGGTTGGTCCTAGCAGGGGCAAAGGTCCAAAATACAGCTAAGTGCCTGCCAAGCACTATTTCTGCTGTTGAAAACCCTAGAAGTTGGAGAGGAGCATTTATAATATCCCATAGCACTATTCCTAAAACTTCAGGTCATTTCAAACCTACCTGATTACAAGTTCATGCAATTTTATTAAGAGCACTATTCATTCTTTCCACCCGTCTTGAGGATTGTAGATGATATGGAACATGCAGCTGTTGCTGTATTCCTAAACTTTTATAGATATTGTTTAGTATTCCCACTGAAAAATGGGAACCCCTATTAGATTCTATGGTTTCAGGTATTCCATATCTGGGAATGATTTCCCAGAAGAGTGTTTTGCCCACTCCCACAGTATCAGCTTTCCTAGTGGGAAAAGCTTCTACCCATCCTGAGAGTGGATCAATGATTACCAGCAGGTGCTTAAGTCTGCTCACAGGAGGCATGTCAGCATAATCAATTGCAGTCTTTGGAATGGCAAGTATTCCTATGGTTGTCCTCAAACTTCCTGTTTGGGTTTTGCATCAGAAAACTTCCAACATGTGGGACAAGAACTCACAATCCTTTTTACTGCCATATGTATTACGGGGGGTGCCTACATTTTCTAAATCTAGTTAACAGCTGCTCTCATCCTTCCATGAAACCACCTAGCCAAAGTCATTAAATATTTTCTTGGTAAAATGAGGTCTCTCCCTATAGTCCAAATTTCAGTTTTATCTTTCACAGCCTTCCAACTTTCCCATTGAGTCTGTTCTTCCTGAGTAACACATGCATATATTTGGGCTGGATTATTTATATCTAGCCAATCATCAGCAGAGAGAGTTGTTATGGCAGTACACATATATACATATATAGGTTGGCGGGCAGCAGCTTTAGCTGCTTTATTTGCCAATTCATTATTTCTTTTGATTTCACTGGCCCACTGAGTTAAGGAACCCTCGTTCTTTCCATAGCATAGCCACTGCATGACACAGTCCAAAAGTCTATTTAGAACCAGTATAGTTACCCGTTGATTATGTCCCCACCAGGCTGCTCTTGCTAATGCAGTTAGTTCAGCCCCTTGGGCACTCACTGAGATTTGCAGAGATTCTGCTTCAAGTATCTCTAAGTTTCTTACCACTGCATAGTCTGTATGTCATTTACCCTTCATGTAGCATGAAGATCCATTGGTGAAAAGGGTTAGATCTGAGTTCTCTAGAGGTTGATCTTGCAGATCTTCCTGTAGGTGGCTGGAGTGCAACACCACCTTAGCACAGTCATGATGTGGCTCACCATTGGAGGGAACACGCAGTAAAGTTGCTGGATTCAAAACATGACATATTTATCTGCATTTAAAATCATTAATTCATAATGATATGCTCTTTGTGGGGGCAATTGTGTAGCATGTTGCTTAAGAATCAGTTCTACTTCATGCAGGACACGCAGTCGTTGGGTGACCCAGAACCCATGGTCTCTCCTTTTTATGATAGTTGCTGTTGCTGCTATTGTTTTAACACAGGAATTATTCCCTGCCGCTACAGGATCCAGTTGAGTTGAATAATAAGCCACAGGGCAGCAGTGTGGACCTAGCTTTTTTACTCTGTTGGCTACTGCTTTGTTCAAAGAACTTGGTGTAATTTGGAGCAGACGCTAAAGCTTCTTTTATAGCTTGGAAATTCCTTTCTTTCTCTGGACCCCAACATACAGGTTCCACTTTCTCTGCCTTGGTAACTTCTGTCAATGGTTTACTCAACTTCCCTAGCCCTGGTATCCAGGGTCTGCAGTATCCTAGTGTGCCTAAAAATCCTTGCAGTTGTTTTCTTTGTTACCCGTTGAGGTATTTCTACTGTAGACTGAACCCGTTCTGGGTCTATTGATTTTTATCCTTCTTTTAATATGAATCCTAAATATTTTACTTATGGGTGACACAGCTGAAGCTTAGAAAGAGATGCATGGTGATGTTTTCCTGCTAAAGCAATGTCCTAGTTTTGGCTGGGATAGTCAATTCTCTTCTAAGTAACTGCAGTGTTTTGAGTTCAGTGTGAGAATAGTGTTGATAACATTTATTGTTTACAGTTGTTACCTAGGTAATGTTTATGCTCAGCTGGGATAGAATTATCTTCTCAGCAACTGCTGTTTCTCTAGATTTTAGTATGAGAAGAATGCTGGAAAATAACTGATGTTTTGGATTTTTGCTAAGGAACCCAAGGACTTTTCTCACTTTCCCAGTAAGCAGCTGTGTAAGCTGGGAGGAGCTGAGCCAAGACAGCTGACCCAAACTGGCCAACAGAAGTATTCCATACCACGAACGTCATGCTCCCTATATAAGTGACAGCTCCCTATATAAGTGAGAACTCCCTATATAAGTGAGAAACATTCTCGGGACAGCTCTCTTTCCTGATGCCTGTCGTCCCTGGGGGTCCTGCTCGTTCCTCTGGTGTCCCGTTTCCCACCTACTATGATCGTCACGTTTCGCCGGAGCTGCTGCGCTCACTGGGTTCGCCATCTGGTGGTCATTGCTGGGCATTTGATTTCCCCAATCCCTGGGGTTCCAGGGGCAATGGGTATATACATGTAACACCGGAGGTGGGGAAGGAACATTTCACACACACACACACACACATTCCACCCGCATTGCAAGAGGATTAGGGATAACATTAGAAGCCATAGGGTAAAGAACAGGAGAAGCAGTGGGGACAGCAGAGGCAACTGTGGGGAAATCTACAGGCAATACAGAGGAAGGAGTACAGGATGGTGTAGAGATCAGTTTGCAGGCACCTCAGTTAAATTACAGCTGCTGCAGCTAAAGTTCCTCCTCAAGGAACCTACAACAGCAGTACTGAACCAGGTGATTTCCAGGAGCACAGAGAACACTGCAGAGCCTAAACCAGCAGCATGTTGCAAGCAGACCAGAGGCGCTGTTGCCTCCTGTCCTGGAGACACCACTGTGCCAGGCACCACTTCAGAGTGATGGCAATGGCAAAGGAGAGAAGCTAGTACTGGTGTATGGACAAGGAGCTCTGTTTAGATTAGGAAATATGGACTAGAGGAAGCAGCTGCTGGAGGTTTTTTTTTCCCCAGAACCTGTGAAACAGGAACAGATAATATGGTCAACACAACTCTGGTCAAGTCCCAAGCAGCTGAAATCACTTGCCATTTCTGGCATCTGGAGATGCATCTAGATAGGCAGAAGCAATGCACTTCAGAAGCACAACTACACTGTTCTCACTCACTACAGCACAGCTGCTTCCAGGAAGAGGAAGCGCAGCCAGGATCACAGACTTCTGCTCGCCACACAGCATCAGGAGATACACAAGATCACCCAGAGCACACGGTGCCTCAGGTTTTCAATTCAAGGTGCTCTGAGATGCCTGGAAGAGCATCTTCAGTCACAGCCACAGACCTAGTTAGATCAGATCTTGGGCCTTTCACTATGAGAGAGATCCTGTTCCATATCTTATGGGTTTTAAAAAGCTGAAGAACTAACTCAGTGTCTACTGCTGCGACCTGCTCTTCTCAGGCAGACCAAGGTTTCTATGACTAATGCACAACCCCTCGTAGTTACAATCTGCCTTTTAAAGGCCTCTTTACTAGATACTTTATTAAGAGACTGATACTCTCTGACACGAGTGAAACCTCTTCACCCAAGCCACCAAAACCATGAACTGGAACCCAGAGATCTTGCCACATCCAACAGCCAGGTGCTGAGCAGGAATTTTGGATCTAGCTGGGCTCCTTCCTACCTGCTGCTGAAGGCAGCATCACAGCTGGATTGCTCTAGTCTATTTTGGGGACCCCTCCAAAGTAAAACAGGCCCCCAGAAGGCAGGAGCCTGCTTGAAACTCTGCAGATTCTGCTTGGCAGAAAACAACCCAGAACTACAGGAAACAGACAAACCTTGTAGAGCAGAGCCAGGGCTTGCAGCTCCACATCAGTCTCCTCCAGCTGGTGATATGCTGCTGCTGCACAGGGCAGGGCAGGAAAGCACTGGAAGTCTACCTGGAAGGCCCATTTCAAGTGCTGAAGGTCTGTCTGAGGCTTAACCTGGAGAGGTGGGAAGAGGTGCATGTTGTGAGGACATCTTGCTGACATCTTTATTGTTCAGTGGTATCCAGATCCCTGTTTTGTTTTCCCAATGATCCCCACTAAGCAAGGGCAGCAGCACTTTAGCCAAAGGCAGCCCTCTTCAGGCTGTTTTTTGAGCTTCTCTCTGTGCTTGAATTTTGCAGCCTCATTACCCAAGGAGGCTGGGGCCAACAAGGGCAACTTCTGCTCAAGACCTAGCCTTCCTGCAGCAGTCTAGGACCACACAAAGGCAGTGTGGACATCAGCCTGAGCCTCTCCATTATGATCTAGGCTGTATTTCCCCTCTCCGCACTGACAGGGGAGGGACCTGGCCATTACCATTCACTGAGCACAGCAGCCAAGGCAGGTGTGTAGATATGGGCCAGGACCCTCTTGTAACAGAATCATCCTACAGCCTCCTGGAGGAAGGAGCGGGCAGTGGGGAGATGCCCAGCCTCCAGCTCATGCAGCCCTAGGACAGACTCAACATCTCAGCTCTGTAGCTCCCCTTCCTACCCTGCCTGGTCTCCAAACAAACATATGTGACTTTTTCTTCCCACTGCCATAGGGACCTGCCTGATCCCCTCCATACCCAGCCATGCACAGCAGGATGGTGCCAAGTTGCCATCTTTGGTTTGATGATGTTGCAAGAGAACAAGACACTTGATAGAAGCATCTAGCAGAAATAATAGCAGATTACCAGATGCCTGCCTTCACCCAGAACAAGGGCAGAGGTAGGTGCTGGGCAGGTCCACCTGTGCATTCATGCACAGCGAAGGTGGTTGCAGATGGGGAAGCACACACAGAATCTCAGAAAGACTTTTTTCCAGCACATCTGGACCACTACTCAGCAGGATACTTTGGGATATTAATTCATGAATATTTATAGTGAATAGTATTTGTTTTTTCATTCAGTTCCCATTTCAAGTTTCCCTCTGAGGACACCCTCAAATGCCCATGTCACATTCATATTTGCTGCCTCTCCACTAGAAGCACTATCACCACCTTAGAGGCTTTTGAGAGGCCTGTGGGCAAGAGTTCCTGCCTCCTTTCAGGAAGGCCCTGTGTCAGCCTGAGCACAGCAAGGCAGCACTGGCTGCCCCTGGAGATGAAGGGGTTGTCAAGACAGTGAGTGAGGGAAAACCATGAGCAGGACAGAATGCAGGAGTCAGATGAGATCAATCATCTGCTGTGATACCAAGCTACAAGGCTGCACAACAGCTTTGCATGGCGCCTGCAGCACCATAATCCAGTGGGAACAACGTGCTTGCAACAAGGCAGGTACCAGAAGATAGACAGAAGAAAGGAAAATCCTCATAAGTCTCCTGCCAGCCTTCCACTTCATACAAGATTGCACCTACCTAAAGCCACAGACAGGCAGAGGAACCTTGTGAAAAGCTTAGGCTAGAAAAAAGCAGAGAAGATCTTTGAATACTGAACAGCAATGTTGAGATCCAGGGGCTTGGCCCAGGCCCTCTTCAAAAGGAAGAGCCCAGAGAATCCCAAGGGCTAGTTTGCTTGGGAAGAACAATCAGAATAAGGGCAAGAAGAGGAGGCCTTGGGACAGGAGACCAGTAGCAAACCATGCCAATATGAGTTCCTCCTCTGATACCAAAAATGCCAGCAAATAAACTCTCTAAGACTCATTTTGGAGTTTTAGAAAGCAGCGTCCTTTATTTCAGCACTGGGCACATGAGGGAATGATTTCCATCAATCATGAGCAATGAGACAAGAGCTGGGGACAGAATATACATCCAACTGACATGCATGTGTATAAATTCTCCCTGCATATTCTACTACTTTCCAAGGACTAATTTTATTATGAACTTCAACACAGCCAAGTCTGTCTCCGCTAATTAGAGCTTCAGAACTATAGCTCTCTGTTTGGCCTTGCATTGTTTAGATAAGTAAAAAAAAAACATTGTCTGGGTACAGCACTATTTAAAAAATATATAGTATATCAGAAGAACAGTCTATGCCTGTCTAACTTAAAAAATACTGCCAGTTAGATATCACTTAACTGAAGTGAGTTAGAAAACCAATTCTACAGAAAAACAACTCTACTTAAGTCAAAATATTCCATTCTCTGCAAAAACAACCATTTCTTGTATCACTTCAGATACTCATTATTAGTTTAGTATAGTCCTTTTCTCATTGTTATTACCTCAAGACCTGTGCTTTTGCTACCATTACAATTCAAGCTGTTTGTACAAAGTGTAAACAAACTATCAGAAATAGGAAGTGGACTCAATCCTAGCTTCCAGATAAAACTATTGTTGGTACAGATGGAAGTGGGGTGGCAAGTGTTTGGCCCTCTGTAGTTCCAAGAACAAACACCTCTTAATAAAGTAATTAAAATCAAAAGTCTTGGACTTTCTAAATTCCAAAGATTTAACATGGGCCAGGAAGATAAACATCATGTTTGAAGTGGGGATAATCTCACTATTCTCTAACCATACAGCTGAATCAACTTTAATCCCCTACCACTACAATTACAAGAGATAATCACCAACTAGGACCCATCTTCTGTGAGTCTCCTGCCTTTCTGATAATCCTAAGATATTTTTTAAGATATTAAAAATATCCTGGGCTCTTGCCAACAATACCAGAAATTGAAAGTGCACTCTTTTAACTAATTCTTGGAAATAAGCTGTTTTGTAATGTTGTTATATATCTTCTAAAAAAAAAAAAAAGACAAATAGAAAAATATACAGTTCTTACTACGTGCCTGGCCTTTGGAAAATCAAGCTACGGTTGTTTACACAGAATCGAAGCACAGTAAATCATTGTAGTGGGTTGGCTTTTGGATTTTTTTTTTTCCAGTCTTCCTTAACAACAGAGGTCAGGATCCACAGAAGTATTCCATATCTTCCTTTAATGTAACACAACATATAAATAAGGCGTAGATAAGAGAGTTCGCTCTCTTCTCTTCTGGCGAGGCTTGGGAGCGGGAGGTCCCTTGCATTGCTCTTGCTTCTCTGGAGCTGAGGCCTGCGGTGGCTGCTGTTGTCTGCCCACGCGTGGGGGGAGAGTGCTGGGTCAGATTTAGCTGTTCTGCTTTCCTCAAGGGAAGTGGTGAGATTGTGCTAGTTCTTTACTTTGTTAGTTACCAGGTGTTACAATTGGGCATGCCTGTTTTGGTTTAGTTCTTTTTTGTCCTTTTTTCCCCATTTTCCCTTCCCCTCTTCCCTTTATTGGGAGTTTTACATAAAATCCTTGCTGTATGTAGTTGTGTGTATGTGGAAATAAATACACATATATTTTAGTGTGATTCGGTTTCTATAGTTTTTTCTCAACCCGAGGGGGGAAGTGGGGAGGGGACTTTTGCTGAGTGTTGGTAAGTTTGATGGGAAGCTTGCTCAAACTTGCTCAGATTTAGTTCTCTGTCTGACCTTGAGTTCTTAGATAAGGAAAGAAATATTGTCTGGGTACAGCACTATTTAAAAACCCATACTATATCAGAAGAACAGCCTGTGTCTGTCTAACTTAAAAAAAATACTGCCACTTAGATATCATTTAACTTAAGTGAGTTACAAAACCAATTCTACAGAAAAACAACTCTAATTATGTCAAAATATTCCACTTCTAGTATCACCTCCACCTTGCAGGAAGGCTGCTGCAATGCACAGTATCTCCTTCAAGTCCTCAGCACTCTGTACAAGGGACACAGAGGCACCCTTGGCAGACACTCACCATGCCTTGAACAAGGAGAGGAATTCATTCTCCCCACTGCTGCAGCAAGCTCTTCTCAGGTCCTGTGAATACAGAGGAAAGAGAGCGGGCAATGCTGAAGGGAAGCAGGAAACACTGATGCCAGTGCACAGGGAAAGAGCTGTCCCACCAAACACTTTGACAGTGCTCTCTGTACTGGGGAGCAATGTCCTACCACCCTCTCACTTCAGATACAACCCACTCGCTGCAGTGATTCCTGCCTGGCTCGGGGCAGCACCTCCCAACCTCAGAGTGAGGTGCACCAAAACGGGTTTTAGACAAGGAGATCCAGGTGCTGTCAGAGGGCATTAAAAAAAGTGGATCACTCAGCAGCCTTCATGCAACTTGCCCTCCTGATCAGCAGCGAAGATTCTTCTACATCCCATTGCTCACAGCTTACTCCCTACAGAGGCTGCAAAAGTCCACTCCTAGTCCCCTTCCAGCCTGATCAAGTCACCTGTCTGACACTGTGAGGTCCAGGGTCCTGGTAGTCAGGAGATATTCTGGGACACATTAAAATGCTCAGGGAGATTCTGGGACACCAGGGAGAGGATTCCTCATGCTAGGTAGGTGAGTGAGCCAACCAGGGAAGACACCCCACTGGACTGGTTGTTCATGAACAGAAAACGACTGGTGGGAGATATGATGTTCAGAGCTTTGTCTTGGCCTTAGCAACCATGAAATAACAGAGTTCTTGATTCATGGTAAAGTAAGGAGGGGGGTCAGCAAAACCACCGCCATGGACTTCTGGAGGGCAGACTTTGGCCTCTGCAGGTCACCAGCTGAGAGTTTCCCTTGGGAAACAATCCTGAAGGGCAATGGAGTCCAGGAAGGTTGGACATTCTGCAAGAAGGAAATCTTAAAGGCACAGGAGCAGGCTGTCCCCATGTGCCGCAAGATGAACCGACGGGGAAGAGACTGGACCTGGCTGAACAGGGAGCTTTGGCTGGGACTCAGGAAAAAAAGGAGAGTTTATGGCCTTTGGAAGAAAGGGCAGACAACTCAGGACAGGACTACAAAGATGGCATGAGGTTATGCAGGGAGAACGTTAGAAGGGCCAAAGCCCAACTAGAACTTAATCTGGTCACTGCTGAAAAGGACAATAAAAAACATTTCCATAAATATATCAGCAGCAAAAGGAGGGCTAATGTTGGAGTATGTCTGCGGGAGTGTGGACATGGCTTAAAGGAGGAGCTCTGTGAATCGGCCCTGACAAAAATCAACTGAGCTGGGCTGTGATGAAAAAGTACTGAGGACTTTGCCGAGTCATGCTGACAAGGAGGGAGGCAGTGAGAAAATCCCCAAGAGGAGGTCAAGAAGACCTTGTGACTGCACAGATAAACAACTTAAGGAAGTAGGCCAGAATGAGACCCAGACCCAAGCATATAGCAGTAACTGCAAGTAGGAGGAGCATGATAATGTAACCTTTAGAGCTAAGCCAATGATTGTAAGACAAGTGTATGTAAGAGCCAATGATTGTTAGACAAGTAGACATGAGTTAAGTAGACATGGGTTATGGTATAGACGTGAATGAGCTTTGCAATAAGCGGAAACTTGCTTTACCACTCACATTGAGTCTATTGCATGGTTCTCATTCGTAGCAGGCTAAGGAGAATCTTCAGCCATTATTGGATGTGGGGGGAAACATAGTAACAAAGGCCGAGGAAAAGGCGGAGGTGCATAATGCCTTCTTCACCACAGTATTTAAAGGTAAGACCAGTTGTTCTGGGGGCACCCAGCCCCCTGAGCTGGAAGACAGGGACAGCAGAATGGAGCCCCCATAATCCAAGAGGAAATGGTTAGAGACCTACTATACCACTTAGATACACACAAGTCTATGGGGCCAGATGGGATCCACCAAATGGCACTGAGGGAGCTGGCAGAGGAGCTTGCCAAGCCACTCTCCATTATTTATCAGCAATTCTGGCTAACACGGGGGGTCCCAGATGACTGGAGGCTTGCCAATGGGACACCCATCTACAAGAAGAGCCGGAAAGAGGAACCGGGGAAATACAGGCCTGTCAGCCTGAGCCTGGGACCAGGGAAGGTTATGGAGCGGTTCATCTTGAGTGCACTGAGCAGGCAAGTGCAGGACAACCAGGGGATCAGGCTCAGCCAGCGTGGGTTCCTTCTGTGACCAGGTGACCCACCTAGTGGACAAGGGAAAGGCTAGGGATGTTGTCTACCTAGACTTCAGTAACACCTTTGACATTCTTTCCCACAGCATTCTCCTGGAGAAGCTGGCCGATCATGACTTGGACAGGCTTACTCTTTGCTAGGTAAAAAACTGGCTGGATGGCCAAGTCCAGAGAGTTGTGGTGAACGGACTGGAATCCAGTTGGCGGCCCATCACAAGTGGTGCCCCCAGGGCTCAGTGTTGGGGCCAGTCTTGTTTAATATCTTCATCAATGATCTGGATGATGGGATTGAGATTTGCAGGTTGGAAACTAAACTAAAACAGCTTTAATAAAATAATGATAATATTAATAATAAAGAAAATAATAAGAAAATAATAAAATATATGCAAATATCGGAGAGCCCCTCGAGTCACAGACATATCCTCATGGAAGTAGTGTCAGTGCTCACTTTATTGTGCTTCCACACGTTACTTTATGCTCACAATCTGTGTTCACATGCTACAAGTGTACATATAATTGGCATTTGCTGTACAAGATTTACTAGTGTATGCCCAGTAGATCCAAATCCTTTTGAGCCCCGCTCTGGTGCTGTTATGAATATTTCCTTGTCAGTAGGATGTTTCAAATACAAAATCAATTGAGCAATTTTTGTGCCTTGTTTTATGATTAAGGGCAGTGTTAACGTGTAAACCATAATCATTATTTCTCCTACAAAATCAGCGTCAATTACCCCTGGTAGCACAATTAATCCTGCTACACTAACAGATGATCTCTCTAACAAAAGAGCTCCTATTAGGCTTCTTTTATCAAAAATAGGCCCAGTTACAGCAGTTGGTATTTTATGTACAGCTGTGCTTGTTAGAGTAATATCTGCAGCTGTTGCCAAATCGATTCCCAGGCTCCCCCTTGTGGCTGGTGGAGGGAGCTGCTGGACAGTACGGAGGGACCATTTAACATATCTTGTGGATCCCTTTGCCTCATGGCTTCCAATTCTGCAAGACGAGACCATTCTCTATCCCATATTATTTGCTGTGAAGGAGACAAAAACAATTTAGCTAAATTTTGACAATCATATGGCGAATTAGCATCTGCTGTAAAAATCCAATCTAATGCAGCCCTAGTGGCTTCAGACTTTATCCCATTCTCCTGCACAGTCTTTTTAACTTGTTGTAAAATTTTCCAATCATGTTGCTCATAACTATTACCATGTTGATTAAAGAATACAGGAAAAGCTAGGTTACCTGCTGGATGCCAATCTCCTTCTAATATGGCATCTCAGATTACACCTGACCACCTACCAGACCTTTGCAGAATCATAGAACTGGCCGCATATGGGTGATGGACATAACCCTTTACCTATACCACCTAAGGTGGTGCTGAAGGCTTTGTAGTACTTTCAGCCAGTTCCTGGACAGATGTTTTTCAGTCCTCTCATGTGATGCAAATGTCGACAATGATTGTTCCATTCTGTGATGTAGAGCATCCATAGCTTCCTCCATTTGTCTCTTGAGATCTTGTAATTTTGCTACTTCGTGGAATTATTGTTTCATGCTGTGGCTGTGCTTCATCTTCAGATGAGTTGTCTCCTACTAAACAAACCGCTTCAGGGGGGAGGAGGAGGTCAGGGTCGGTATAGCTTCTTGCAACATCTGGCTCCTCCCACTCTTACATCATCACTGGGTGTCACTGCAGTTCGTTCCGTATTGTCTGTCAGTTCACTTCCGGCCGCCGAAGCGTGAACATCGCTCGTGACTGATAGCACGTCGCTTGTTATTTCTGCTTCATTAGACATATTATTAACTCTTAATAGCTTATTAACAAAGTCACACGTCTTATCGCTTGATTGACCCTTAATAGCACCAAAAAATGCTTCAATGCGGCTACAGCTACAAGACGGTGGAGCAGCTGCGGTTGTCGACACAGGGGCTTTATTGCCTGCACAGCTGCAGCAATCACTTTTCATTCTATTTTTAACTCTTGCAAGGCATTAGTCACAGTTCTCCAAGTTGTATTACAAGCAATAAATGGCTCTTTTCTTTTTTAATGATATTTAAGTCCCAAAGTTCATCTCCAGCCCTTCTCCACCCCTCCCAATCAAACAACATTGATGGACATTTCATATGCTTATGTTCTCTGGCCCACTGTATTAATTTTTCTAATGCCTTCTCAGTAACTGCTTGTGCTCGCTTAGCGAGTATTCCTAGTAGCAGTTTTTTTCACTGCAGCACACTGTGCTTCCATGCTTGCATCCCTTTAACTGACCGGGGAAGATAGCTAGTCTTCCTACCTTGGTCTGAGGTCACCGACTCTCAACCTCTCCTGTCCGTCTCTCCTCTGCCGTCTCTCTGTATCAAAGCATTAGACAGCTCGTTCCTCTTCCCTCGACCCTTTCTTTCCCCGTGAACCACCGTCTCTGAGAAAGCTTCGTTCGTCAAGGCTGCCTGTCCCTTGTTCGGGTGCCAAATATCGGAGAGCCCCTGGAGTCACAGACGTATCCTCACAGAGGTAGAGTCAGTGCTCACTTTATTGTGCTTCCACACGTTACTTTATGCTCACAATCTGTGTTCACATGCTACAAGTGTACATATAATTGGCTACTACATGCTGTCCATTTGGTATATTCTCTGTCTTAATTGGTTATAAGTTTCTGTCCATGTGCTGTTACCTGATACCCTGCAGCCCCCCTTCTTTTGCAGCTAAAACCTCCTGTTCCACATTCTCTTTCTTATCTATCAGCTAACATTCCATTTTCTCATAGCATGCCAAGGTCACTGTATCCGTGTCGTTTGGCATGTAGGCAGGGTTGTGCATACAGGCCTCAAGGATCACAGAATGCCCCGATTCTTCTAAAATATTTTCTACATGCAAATACATGAAATTGTGCCCCTACCCCTCAATGACTATATGTCACCACTGATGCTGCAGAGTAAGTCGGGGAAGGGTCCTGGGCTAGGATAGAGCTGGGTTCAGGAACTGGATTCAGGAATGCACGGATCCAGGATCAGGGGCAAACAGATAGACAAGGCCCTCACTTCTGCATTGGCCATCGAAGGAGAGACTCTCATGATCCCTCAGTTTTATCCTGAGTATGATGTGTATGGCATGGAATCCTCTTATGGCGGACCTCTTCTGTCCGCTCCTCCCTGCAGGTGTGACCCTTTTCTGCCCTTTTCCCTTACGGCTCCACCAGCTCAAGGATGGCCTTGATTTCCACAGGGATAAGTATAAGCAGTGACTTTTCTGCATAGCAGTGCCCTGTGTTAGCACTGCTAGAGAGAAACGCTGTCTGAAACATGTGCAGTTCACTTTCAGACACTGAAGTTACTCAGACGAGGCTTAGCTGAGAAGTTAGAAACTGATTCTGCTTTAGCTCAAACCAGAACACTCATCTGAGGCAGTGGTCAGAACATACCCTGTGGATTCGATCTTCAGACAGGGAACTGCCAAGAGGTTACAGTAAACCACATCAGCTGACTTGCAATTCTCATGGAAGAGGGGTAGATGGGAATTGCAGTGTGATCTGTTGTAACTTAATTTCAAATAACTTTACATTACTCTCTGAATTATTTTCCAGATGTGATTCCATCTTTCTACTCATCCCGCATCCTCATAGTGAATGATGTATCATGCTGAGAAACAATGAGGAATAGAAAGCTAACAATCATGGCTGTAGTACAGTAAATGCTCAAAACACATTAAAAACACTGTTGAAATCAGGCACTTTAAGAAGAAAATGCTAGATTTGAGGTTTCCTATGCAGCTTTAATTCAGTCTGCATGTGCCTATCATGATTTGCTGTTTAATTGTGAGTACAGTATATTTTCACTTGACTATCTTATTCAGTATTCAGGTTTCCTTTTTCTTTACTGTTGTTATTGTTGTGCGTGGCCCCGTGTATGTTTTACTCACCACTTGTCAAATCTTATCTGAGGACTGAATTATTCTTTGCTTTGGTATGCATTATGATACTATCTAAATGCTTCACAGGTATTAATTAGTTATTTTTCACACCAAACCTTTAAGATAAGAGATTATTATGACTTTCTTTCAGAAGCAGGAACAAGGCACAGAAAGTTAAAGGCCAAAGTATCTACTGATTTGGGGTATTTAATAGAAGACAGATGGGATTTCACAATATTTAGCATCAAGTAGCATCACAGCCAGATTGCTTTTATTATATTATCTTCAAGTACAGCTCTGAGTGCCTAACACTATTGCAGACCAGATCTTGATATTCCAACTCAGGCTTGCTGTAGTTGAACAAAGCATGGACTAATAGAGCCACATATTTCTGCTAGACTTTCTCCCAATGCCTGGAGGTAATCACAGCAGGGGGGTGTATCTAGTAACATAAGGGATCAGTCATTCTGTAAATGCAAACAATTAACTCCATAGTAGTTTGTACAAAAGGCATAGCTGACAAGTAGCAGTCTCCTATGGCAGTCAATTTAGAGGCAGAATGCTACCTCTTGATGAACTCACCCACACATGTGAGGTGTGGATATTAAGGATAACAAGCTCTTGAAGACAAATGGACTGCAGAAGCTGCATTTTGGAAACCTCTTGTCCTGTTAAATAGGAATGGCTCTGACAGGTGGCTGAGGGAAGCCCTCCCATCGAGTCATGAGGTTCAGGATGGACCTCTTGCTCTCTAAGTGTCCCCTCAGAGAAGAGCTTAGGTGCAGCTGAATCCATCTCTAGTCAGCCACCAGTCAGAATTAGTGTCACCTGTGAGAGTCTCCTCAGAGACTGGCACCCACAGGGTTAATACTTGCAGCCTGCGAGAACATTGCAGTTTAGAAAGTTCCACAATGCCTGCCAGAGAGATAATTTCGAAGTTCTGAAGTGGTAATTTAATTAAAACAACAGATTAACAAGTTCAGGATTGTTGTTGATAAATGCACTTGCAGAGTTAGTGCTGGAAGATTATAACCGGTTAACAATGGTTATCTACATATGTAACAATTGAAACTCGAGTTAGTAGTTATTTTCCTGGGAACATCCAACAAAGCCAGAAGCGCAATTTTTACCCCAAAGCTGTCCCTCCTTGGGGAGGAAGAAAGGTCCAGGCCCGTCGACCTGTCTGTCAGACAAGGTGGTCATTTTTCTTCCCCAAAGAAAGGGGTTTCGGGTGCCAATTTTATAGTTTTTGAAAACTGTTTGGCACCTCTTGGCAAGGTGGGACTGAGTCAATTGTTAGGTGTTGATTGGCCCTTGGCAAGGCCGCTTGTGTCATCAGAAGTGGGGACTCGGTGGTTCCCCTCACCTTCCAGGCTGGGAGCTCATCTATGCTTTCTGGGGTGTTTCTGCTCTTTACTGAAGCAACACCAGGCTGTGAGGCCTCTGTCTCACCCCAGGTGTCACTCAGATGATAAGAGTGTCAGACCACCACCCAATCCATCTGTCTTGCAAGATAAGATTGTTAGGTGTTGGCTGCTCAATCTTGTCAACTGCTCTCTTTTGCAAAAACAAGCTCTCCTCAGCAATCTCACGAGGTTGGTGTTTTCCGTCCACAGGGCCTAGAAAGCCTGTTATACCAAATTATCCTCAATGACTAATGGACAGTAAAGTACATTATCATCTTTAAATGACAAAGCATTCTGCTTCTCTATAAATACACAGCAGAGACACTGAACATTTCAGCCTTCCCTTTAGCAAATCATGTGAGGGGAACAGAGGGTCCAATATGCTGGACAGACCTTCCCCTTAAGGGGAAGGTGCCCAGGCTAAGGTCACTGCTAGGAAACTTGCTAGCCTGGTAAGGCCCTCAGACTATTACCCATTATTGCTCTTCCACATGGGAGGCGATGAAGCTGCAACGCATAGTCCTAGGGCAATCAAAGAGAACTCAGGGCCTTGGGATGGTTGGTGAGGGAATCTGGAGCACAGGCTGGAGCCTTCCAGTTGCAGGCACACCCAGTCTATTAATGCACGGCTCCGTGGCTGGTGTCATCACCACAAGTTTGGGTTCTTCGATAATGGAGTGGCCTATGCGGCACCAGGCCTGCTGGCATCAGATGGGATTCACCTTTCTCAAAGGGAGAAGAGAGTCTTTGCTCAGGAGCCTGCAGGGCTCATTGACAAGGCTTTAAACAACACTTGAAGGGGAAGGGGGATAATACCAGTCTTGCCCAAGACAAGCTGAAGGACAACACACAAAGGTTGGAGGGATGGGGTGCGAGCGAGGGCCTTGCAGCCAGTGACTCAGACATGCTAGGTACACTGGGGCACAGCTGTAATCTTATGGAGATGAACCAGGGGCTCCTGAGGCAATAGGAGAAAGAGGGAAACACCAGTGAAATACTGCAAAGGAATTAAGGGGTGTTACTCTAAGAAGGTGATACAGCTGACAGCCCAGTTGAAGGGCCTGTACATAAACACACATAGCTTTGGCAACAAACAGGAGGAGTTGTAAGCCACCATGCTGCTAGAAAGCTATGATCTGATTGCTGTTACTGAAACTTGATGGGACAAATCCCATGACTGGAGTGTGGCTATGGATGGCTGCAGGCTGTTCAGAAGGGACAGGCAGGGAAGGAGGAGTGGAGGCCTTACCCCTCTATATCAGGGAATGGATAGAGTGTGAAGAGCTGTCCCTGAAGAATAGCCACGAACAAGTTGAAAGCTTATGGGTGAGAATAAGAAACCAAGGCAACAAAGGAAATCTTGTGGTTGGTGTCTTCTACAGGCCACCTGATCAAGGGGAGCCTGCTGATGAAGCCTTCTTCCTCCAGCTACAGGAGGCTTCATCTTTTATGCAAAAAAACCCCTAAAAATACGCCATTCTGGGAAAGCTACAAAGTCTATATTTAAGGTATGGGATATAATTATCTACTCATATCCAAGATAGGTGTCTCCCCCCAATATATATAAATATCTTTTTCCCCAGTATCACATCAGAGGAATATATCTGCTATAGTACAACCTCTTGACCCTTCAGCAATACAAACCTGAGTCTCCACACTTGAACTGGAGCTCATTGCTAATTTAACTGATTTTTTTTTTCATTTTAACCACAACTCAATCAGTACACTGTGTAAAGAAACAGTCTTTACAACTCTAACCTAATTGGTCTACATGACTATCCAGGCTCTCTCACTGAGGACTACTGGAGGAGCAGAAAAACTGAACAGACATCAGTAAGGCACTCTTGCAAATAGCAAGTCATCCAAAGAGAATGTGATTATAAAAAGATAAATCACTGACTGAAGAACATTTATTGGGTTCTTTCTATACAAAATTATTATACATTCTGTTGAAACAGTCTTCATTGGTTTAGAGAAGCAAAAGATATGTTCAGGGAAAGTTAAGAAATTCCTTCAACACCTCATAAAAACATATTTTAAGAATAAAAATGCTTACTGTAGTAGTTAAGCTGAACGAAGGCAACAGATTTTAAAAACAAAGGTAACAAAGGGAACCTTGTGGTTGGTGTCTCTTACAGGCCACCTGTTGGGTGTTCCACTAAGAAGCTGATACACCAACTGCCCAGCTCAAGTGTGGCTATTGATGGCTGCAGGCTGTTCAGAAGGGACAGGCTGGGAAAGAGGGGCAAAGGCGTTGCCCTCTATATCAGGGTATGGACAGAGTGTGAAGAGCTGTCCCTGAAGAACAGCCACGAACAACTTGAAAGTTTATGGCTGAGAATAAAAAAAACAAGGTAACAAAAGGAACTTTGTGGTTGGGGTCTCCTACAGGCCACCTGATCAAGGGGAGTCTGCTGATGAAACCTTCTTCCTCCAGTTACAGCAGGCTTCACGATCACAAACTCTCATCCTACTGGGGGACTTCAACCACCCTGACATCTGATCAAAAAGTAGTGATGTCAAGATCAGAGGCAGCCTGAGCTGTAGTGTTCACGCATGGGTGGAGTTCAAGGTCCTGAGGTATATGGGACAGGCGAGGAGTATAGTCAAGACCTTAAAATTCAGAAGAGCAAATTTCCAGCTCTTCAAGGAGTCCTGTGGAGATGAGCTGGGGGCTCCTGAGGTAGTAGGAATCAACAAGGAAACTTCCATAGAACACCTTAAGGGAAATATGGGGTGTAAGGGGTGTTCCACTAAGAAGGGATGGGGTGAATCCCACGACTGGAGTGCAGCTACTGATGGCTACAGGCTGTTCAGAAGGGACAGGCTGGGAAGGAGGAGCGGAGGCGTTGCCCTCTGTATAAGGAAATTGATAGAGCGTACAACTCCACAACCTGATGGTGCTGATCTATAGCACCCTGGTGAATTGGCCAACTGTGACGTCATGGATGCAGGCAGATGGAGTGTGGCTAATCTGACAGGGAAAAGCTCATTGTGCCTTTCTCTGTCAACTCCGAGTATTCCTTTTAGAACATTTTTGGAAGGAGTAGCATTGCCAGACTTTAGTTCAATGACAGGGTTTGTGAATGATTCAAGGTTGATTAAACAACTCGTAAGTAGTACTAATGAAGTAAAGCTTATGGATGCCCTTAAACAATTTTCAGCTGATTGTAACGTTAAGATACAGCTTTGAGATACAGCACCCATAGTTTTGGCATCATTATTTACACCAAATATAGCTGTACGAAAAGCTTTGGGAACTCTTAATGCATTGGGATGTTGATTAGCTAAGCAAACTAATGCCACTTCATATGCCTTCAGTGATTTATTAGTTGACACAAATTTGATTTGACCTTGTTATTTTGTTAACCATTTTATATGTATCATACCTTGTTTGATTCAGTTTTTGTAGTGCATGATTCAAAAGACCTTCAACCTCACTATCACTGTCGCATTAGAAAATAAAAAAGGGAGAGATGTAGGTTTAAGCCTGGGTGATAGCACAGAGGCCTTGACAGGGTTTGATGATGAGCGGAGAATTGGCTAACCTTGAAAGCAGTGGAAAGTCCCTGGCACTTATCAAGAGGCGATAATGAGGGGTTAGAGTTTGGGAAAAACAGAACTTATGCTACCAATCAAGAAACAGCTTAAGGAGGTGCACAAGTGCTTTAGCCCAATCATAGAAGTGAAATTGGCAGTGTACAATGACTTTGCAAAAAGACTGTTATAAAAGAGAAATTTGTGTTACAATAAACGATTCTGATTCCATTTTGCACCTGCATAGGGGTCCCTGCCTTTGTCTGCTGCAGTAATGTGCCCACCTGGCCACAGTGCTGGTCAGCGTCCAGCTCAAGCTAAATTTGAAAGAAACTGGCACCTGCGGTCAGTGTGTAAATATGACTGAGTCAATCATCCTAGTCCATGCATAGTGAGCAGCCCAAGAAACCTTTGAGCTCTCCTGAAATGACAGCAGGCTGCACACTGGGATCTCCCCTTGAAAGGAACATATCTCAAGGCTATTCCTTGAGGTTCAGAGAATCTGTGTTACCTGAAATCAGTAAAAAGAACTCCCAAAACAAAGTATTTGTTTAGAGAGGAGACATTGCTTTTATTCTGTGCAGGGTGCTAGGTGGAAGGTTTTTTCCACAAAACTAGCACTTTCTTTCCCTATAGTAGCTAGGTTGGTGTAGGGAATCAGAGGAGTCTTCCAGACTTTCCTCTATGTGCCTTATCCAACAACACGTCTTCCACGCTTGGTTCACCCATCCTTGGATCATATATAGTTATCAAGCAGTAGGTGTATGGTTTAGGGGCACCTTTAATTACCTTTTTCCACATGGGCTGCGTGCAGGAGACACGCTCTGGAGCTAGGATGTCATAATAGTCTGGATCAGAATAGATGATCTCCAACATGGCTAATTCCCGTAGGTATTGGGTGCCTTCTTCCGCAGTATTCCACCTTCTTGGAGAGCTCGACAGATATTCCTTAAATGGGTATCTCGCCCTCACAGCGTGGAGGATTCGGATCCGAAGACTGGACGCCATTCTCTCCCTTCCCATTTCTTGTTCTATCACAGGATCTCAGGCAAGAGATCCCAATTGTTGTGCTTCATGACCTTCAATCACGTGACTAATAGCCCCATTGTCCCAGCATCGCACCAGCCAAGTGAGGATTTGTTCACCAGGTAAACGACTGTAATCTCTTCGTAAATCTCAAAGATCTCTTGGGGTCAGTGATTGTGGAATGTCATTTTCTCGCATTATTTCTTGTCCATCTCTCCCATGTAGAATCTTTTCCACTTCTCTTTGTACTCTTCCCCTCTTACGTGGAACTGCTCCCACCACCTCTCTGTATCTCTCATGAGGAGGTGGAGACTGAGCGTGCCGTGGAGATGGACTTCTGTGTCGTTCACGCCATGGAGATGGACTTCTACGTCGTTCACCATACCCAGCGGGTAGAGGTAGCGAGTTGTCTTTTGGGTGCTGAGATGAAGGCCTCGGCCAATCATCAGGTAACAATAATTGTTTCTCAGGTTGAGGGGAATGCTTTTGCCCCTTCATTGCATCTTCCTCTCTGGCAGTCGCTCCTTCCTCTGCTACTGCTTGCGTGGTTGGGATAGGTCCTTCTACTCCTTTTTCTTCTCTTTCTCCTCTTTCTTCTTCCATGCATTCCAGTTGTGGAGATGTGTCTGTAAGTTTTACGGTCTCCCTCACCAACGTCTTCTTTTTCTTTATAGGAGCAAAAATGACTTTTCTGTTTTTAATTTGAGTCCCAGTTCTAGTAGACTTAGCAGAGACAGCTTCAACTTCAAGTTGTACTTGGACCCCATTTTCACAAGTGGGCCCAATAGGGACATTACTAGTTTCGGGTGCCATGGTGTGAGTTCCTGTCTCGACCTTAACCTTCTGGCAGTGATCTACGGCAGCACGATAAGCATTAGCCAAGCCCCAGTACAAAGCATAGAATTGCAAATTATTTCCTAGAAAGATCCAGAAGGGCATAAAAATGGAAAAATAAATGAACATAGAAATCAAAGAATGGATTTTTCATAAGGAAAATTTGAGTATTCAATAGAAGCCAAGAGCAGTCAGCAGTTGCATTTCAGTATATGACTTGGAGCCTGCTGTTAAACAAACTCACCTGTTACTGGGAAAGGGAAAAACTGCTCCAAGTTGTATGGTTAAGCCTGGGTGATAGCACAGAGGCCTTGACAGGGTTTGATGATGAGCGGAGAATTGGCTAACCTTGAAAGCAGTGGAAAGTCCCTGGCACTTATCAAGAGGCGATAATGAGGGGTTAGAGTTTGGGAAAAACAGAACTTATGCTACCAATCAAGAAACAGCTTAAGGAGGTGCACAAGTGCTTTAGCCCAATCATAGAAGTGAAATTGGCAGTGTACAATGACTTTGCAAAAAGACTGTTATAAAAGATTGATTTGTGTTACAATAAACATCTCCATTTTGCACCTGCTTTGGAGTCCTTGAATTCATCCCTCGAACCAAGTAAATAAAACTTGAAGTGATTTGCAACTCTGATATATTGACAAATGTCAACATGCAGAGATGCTACAGAACAAGGTGACTGAACGCTATGGAAGAAGCAAGACCTTTCAGTCAAAAAATCTTCTCTTCCTTTTTCTCTGTGCTCTAATGCTTTATTATCTTCTGGCATTACAGTTGCTGTCTGTGCTATGGTTAGGTATTTTTCCTACAAAAGAACATGTAGTTATGAAAGCAAGCTAGCTAGCAGATTTTGAAAAGGATTTTTCACCTGTTCTCCTCCCTTTTCTAGTTTCTTGAAATATTTGTCTGTCCTTTAGGTAACCTTACTAGCAAAATAACAACAGGCAGTGTAAAAGCAAAGATTAATGGTAAAAAAAAGTCAAATGTAGAAACTAGGTTCTGACTGTAGTTACACTGATATAAATTTAGTATAATTTCATTTCATATTAATTTACACTTATGGGATATGAATAAAATAATTGTAATATTACCGTTGATTTTATATAGGTTATTTACTCTACTATATACCCCAAAAATGTTACTGTTGGTAAAGCAATGCAAGAAGATTTGCATGAAGAAATTTGAATAGATCAGTCAATAGATTATATTGCTGAGCAGACTGAAAATTACATACGATACTTTTTTCATTTTTAAGTCACTTCAGCCCAAATCGGTAGTACTGTGGACTCATTTTTCATTTCATGACTCTTCAATGGAAGGTCATGAAACAGTCCCCACAGCAATAAAAACAATAGTTAAGAGTCCTAGTCTTTAACTGGCAACCTTGTTTGAATTATTAGCAATTTGGTGACTAAATGAGTGCATACAGGGAATCCTCTCCTTGGTAGCCGGGGTTCTGTGTTTAAAAAATTGTGGATTTTGGAAAGCCTAGATTTAGGGCTTAAAGGTTCCTTTTCATACACACTTGCAAAGCATTTGACATTTTTTTGCTTGGTTTTTTGTTTTGAAATGTACAAAATAGTGTCTTCCTATGGCAAGGTGTTGTGAAGATTTAAAAAAAAAGTAATTAATGGTTGCAAGCTGTTCTAACTCACTACTGCTTAGGGCTCTGTGGAAACACCTTCAAGAGATGGATTAGAAATTGTACCTTCATGTCCCTGCTAAGAATCAATGAGGAGGAAATCAGTAAGAAACTTAGTCCCATTCCACATAATGTCTTGTATTCTGGGATGAACTGAACCTTTGGATTTTTGTGATTTCAGTCTATGACTGCAGTTCTGATTAAGGTTTGTAATACATTTGTTCCTAGTATGAATATTGTTCACAGAGTGTTCAAATATTTCTCTCTCTCTCTCATGTTCTGATTGTTTTGAATTTGTACTGATGAAATCAATATAAGCAATACAGTTACACTGGTCTTTGCTTTAGTATTAGCATGCAGATACATCTGTAGCCTTTTCCCTTGTTTTTTATGACATGATGAGAACTCTGTTAGGTTAGAATTACTCTTGTATTCCAAATTTACCCCTAATAAAAGGTTAGAGAGAAAATATTCTGGGTCTTTCAGTCTATAGCACAGACTGGGTTTGAATCAGTTCTTAAAGCCTTCCATCTTCCCAATTCTTCATATTGTTTGTCAGAACTTCTCAAATCATAGTCTTGTGAAGGTGTGAAAAAATGCTGTTGCAATAGTAAAAGACAATATATTTTATGACTTATATAATACCTGTGTTGTATTTGGAGATTAGCATTGTCTATCCTGTAGGTCTGCCTGTCCAAAGGAGAGGAATGTGGTGCCTCAGCTAAAGCTGCGCAGAGACCTGGAACATGGGTCTGACTGTTGCTAGCATCAGTCTTTCTCTTCACTCTATTAGAGTGTAAGGGACGGGAGTTTTGCACCCCCAGGCAGGTCAGAATACGCAGGAACAACACAATACAAGGTCAGAAAATAGGACTTTATTTACCTCGCAATCTGCCTGGAGCTCCCCAACGATGACGGAGCGGAGGTTCACAGCAATCGGGAAATGTCCATGGCATCACCAAGCCTTGACCCATGGCCAGGAGCACAGGGTCTGGCACATCCTAGCTTTTATGTGTACGGTGGGTGTGTGATCAGCACGTGCAAGTGGTGGATGGGCCTGGCTACTCTTCGTGTATCCATATGACTGGTGAGCAGGGAAGCCAGGTGTGTGATATTGTTTACATTGTAGTTGCTGGCTAGAGCAAAAGTAAAGTTATTTTTGCAGCGTGTTTTGGTACGAGAGTGTGGGAAGCCTGAACAATGCCCATCACCCAGTCTCCTCTGAATTCTTCCACAGTGGCCCATACACAGCCCCCCTGCCATGGGCAGGGACACCTCCCACCGCACCAGGCTGCTCAAGGCCCCATCCAACCTGGCCTTGAACGCTTCTAGGGAGGGAGCATCCACAGCTTCCCTGGGCAACCTGTGCCGATGTCTCACCACCCTCATCATAAAGAATTTCTTCCTAATGTCTAATCTAAATCTTCCCCCTTTCAGTTTAAAGCCATTCCCCTCATCCTATCACTACTTGTCCTTGTAAAAAGACCCTTTCCAGCTTTCCTGTAGGCCCCCTTCAGGTACTGGAAGGCTGCTATGAAGTCTTCCTGTAGCCTTCTCTTCTCCAGACTGAACAAGCCCAACTCTCTCAGCCTGTCCTCATAGCAGAGGTGCTCCAGTCCTCTGATCATCTTCGTAGCCCTCCTCTGGACCCGTTCCAACAGTTCCATATCCTTCTTATGTTGGGGATTCCAGAAATGGACACAGGCCTCCAGGGGGGGATCTCGCAAGAGAGGAGCAGAAAGACAGAATCCCCTCCTCAGTCTGCTGGGTGTACTTCTTTTGATGCAGCCCAGGACACGGTTGGCCTTCTGGGCTGTGAGAGCACATTGCTGGCTCATGCTGAGCCTCTCATCAATCAGCACCCTCAAGTCCTTCTCCACAGAGCTGCTCTCAATCACATCGTCCCTCAGTCTCTATTGAAACTGTGATTGCCCTGACACAGATGTAGGACCTTGCACTTGACCTCGTTGAAACTCATGAGGTTCACGCAGGTCCACTTCTCCAACTTGTCCAGGTCCCTCTGGATGACATCCTGTCCTTCTGGTGTGACCACTGCCCCACTCAGCTTGGTGTCATCTGCAAACTTGCTGAGGGTGCACTCGATCTTGCTGTCAATGTAGTCAATGAAAATATTAAACAGCACTGGTCCCAGTACAGACCCCTGAGGGACACCACTTGTCACAGGTCTCCATCTGGACATCGAACCGTTGACCAATACTCTCTGAATGCGACCATCTAACCAATTCCTTATCCATTGAACAGTCCACCCATCAAATCTATATCTCTCCAATTTGGAGTGAAAGATGTTGTGGGACACCATGGCAAAGGCTTTACAGAAGTCCAGATAGATGACATCCATTGCTTTTCCCTTGTCCACTGATATGGTCATCCCATCATAGAAAGACAATAGGTTGATCAGGCAGGACTTGCCCTTGGTGAAGCCATGCTGGCTGACTCAAATCACCATGTGCTTTAGCATATCTTCTAGGAGGAGCTGTTCCATGATCTTCCCAGGCACAGAGGTGAGGCTGACAGGTCGGTAGTTCCCAGGGTCCTCCTTTCTACCCTTTTTTAAAATGAGTGCAATGGTGCCTTTCTTCCAGTCACCAGGGGTTTCCCCTGACTGCCATGACTTTTCAAATATCATGGAGAGTGGCTTGGCAACCACATCAGCCAATTCCTTCAGGACTCTAGGATGTATCTCGTCAGGTTTCATATACTTATGTACATCCAGGTTCCTTAAGTTGTCATGAACCTGATCTTCCCCTACAGCAGGAGGGCCTTTGATCCCCTGGTCCACATCTTATTGTCCATTGACCCTGGAGGGGTGAGGAGGGTGGTTGCCGGTGAAGAATGAGGCAAAAAGTTGTAGAGTGCAACAAAGAGTTGTAGAGTACCTCTGCCTTCTCCTTGTCTGTTGATACAAGGTCACCATTTTTGTTCATCAGTGGGGGTACAGCTTTCTTTAACCTTCCTTTTCTGTCTGATGGATCTATAGAAGCCCTTCTTGTTATTCTTTGTTTCTCTTGCCAAGTTCAGCTCCAGCTGCACTTTGGCCTTCCTGCCCCCATCCCTACACAACTGGGCAGCATCCCTATACTCTTCCCAGGATTCCTGTCCCTGCTTGCACTGCCTGTGCAGATCCCTCTTGCTCTTCAGTTTGACCAGCAGGTCTCGACTCAGCCACGCTGGTCTCTTCCCTTCCCTGCCTCATTTCCTGCATCTGGGGATGGAGAGCTCTTACGCTCTATGGAAAGCATCCTTAAATATTTACCAGCTCTACTCTACTCCCTCGTCCCTGAGGGCTGTTTCCCTGGGGGTCCTACTGCCTAGCTCCTTGAAGAGCTGGAAGTTTGCTTTTCTAAAATTTAGGTTCCTGACTATACTCCTTGCCTGTTCCATATCCCTCAGGGCCTTGAATTCCACCAATGTATGATCACTGCAGCCCAGGCTGCCTCCAGTCTTGATGTCACTGATGAGCTCACTTGCATTGGTGACCATCAGGTCCAGTACTGCGTCCCCTTGGGTAGGGGTGTCTATTATCTGGATTAAGAATGAATCTTCGATGCATTCTAGAAGTCTCCTGGATTGCCTGTAGCTCCCCATGTTACTTCTCCAGCAGATGTCAGGGTGGTTGAAGTCCCCCAGTACGACAAGAGCTTGCAAGCATGAAGCCTCCTGTAGCTGGAGGAAGAAGGCTTCATCAGCAGGCTCCCCGTGTAGTAGACACCAACCACAAGATTCCCTTTGTTGCCTCAGTGTCTTATTCTCGCCCATATCGTTTTGACCTGTTCGTGGCTGTTCTTCAGGGACAGCACTTCACACTCTATCAATTTCCTTATACAGAGGGCAACGCCTCCGCTCCTCCTTCCCAGCCTGTCCCTTCTGAACAGCCTGTAGCCATCAGTAGCTGCACTCCAGTCGTGGGATTCACCCCATCCCTTCTTAGTGGAACACCCCTTACACCCCATATTTCCCTTAAGGTGTTCTATGGAAGTTTCCTTGTTGATTCCTACTACCTCAGGAGCCCCCAGCTCATCTCCACAGGACTCCTTGAAGAGCTGGAAATTTGCTCTTCTGAATTTTAAGGTCTTGACTATACTCCTCGCCTGTCCCATATACCTCAGGACCTTGAACTCCACCCATGCGTGAACACTACAGCTCAGGCTGCCTCTGATCTTGACATCACTACTTTTTGATCAGATGTCAGGGTGGTTGAAGTCCCCCAGTAGGATGAGAGTTTGTGATCGTGAAGCCTGCTGTAACTGGAGGAAGAAGGTTTCATCAGCAGACTCCCCTTGATCAGGTGGCCTGTAGGAGACCCCAACCACAAAGTTCCTTTTGTTACCTTGTTTTTTTTATTCTCAGCCATAAACTTTCAAGTTGTTCGTGGCTGTTCTTCAGGGACAGCTCTTCACACTCTGTCCATACCCTGATATAGAGGGCAACGCCTTTGCCCCTCTTTCCCAGCCTGTCCCTTCTGAACAGCCTGCAGCCATCAATAGCCACACTTGAGCTGGGCAGTTGGTGTATCAGCTTCTTAGTGGAACACCCAACAGGTGGCCTGTAAGAGACACCAACCACAAGGTTCCCTTTGTTACCTTTGTTTTTAAAATCTGTTGCCTTCGTTCAGCTTAACTACTACAGTAAGCATTTTTATTCTTAAAATATGTTTTTATGAGGTGTTGAAGGAATTTCTTAACTTTCCCTGAACATATCTTTTGCTTCTCTAAACCAATGAAGACTGTTTCAACAGAATGTATAATAATTTTGTATAGAAAGAACCCAATAAATGTTCTTCAGTCAGTGATTTATCTTTTTATAATCACATTCTCTTTGGATGACTTGC
Organism: Tapera naevia; assembly: GCA_033556795.1. Classification (NCBI taxonomy): domain Eukaryota; kingdom Metazoa; phylum Chordata; class Aves; order Cuculiformes; family Neomorphidae; genus Tapera; species Tapera naevia. The sequence goes on along the minus strand of JAUMJJ010000537.1, from coordinate 5,119 downwards.
TATTTGCAAGAGTGCCTTACTGATGTCTGTTCAGTTTTTCTGCTCCTCCAGTAGTCCTCAGTGAGAGAGCCTGGATAGTCATGTAGACCAATTAGGTTAGAGTTGTAAAGACTGTTTCTTTACACAGTGTAGGATGCTGCCTTTATTCCATGATGTGCTGTAGTGTTGCCCTTCTGAAACACATAGCAAAGGTGGTAGAGTACTTCAGCTTTCTTATCTTGCTTTTGAAAGTACCTAATGGATTGCTACTGCTACTTACTCTTTCAGTGTTTGGTCATACACTGGAGAATATTTGTGAAAACATACAATTTGGAATATGTTGAAAGTCAGAACATACATTGTGGTGTAAGTAGAATTTTTGGAAACAGGCGTTTACAGTTTACTGTAGACAGATCTTAAAAGATTTGTTTCTTCTCTTTTGGTTTTTAAGGAGTCTTATTAGAACAAAAAAGAGAATGTGATATAAAATAGAATGAGAGAGTGATGCTCTGAAACTTACATTGGGATTTAGTTCTTCTCATACTTGGTCAGTACTGCCTTGTGGTATATGTTACCAAAAGACTAAATGCAATGGAAATGTTTGTTTCTGGTGATAATCCTTTCTTTTAGACGAGCAAAGAGACTTGTTTATGTAGTAAGGACAAATTGAGATCAGAGAATCAATTTACAAAAAGCTCCAGTGACATTGATAAGATATATAAAAACAGACACCATCACCGAAGCTTAAGTTCAATTTCTTAAGTTAAAAAAATTTGAATATGCATAATCATATAGATGAACCTGAATGCATAATATTGAAAAGGGTATTTTGATTAAAGATAAAAAACACCAGAAAAACAAACAAACAAAAGAAAGTGAGGAAAAAGGAATGCCTGGCTTCAAAGTTTAGAAAGAGGACAAATTAGGTCATAGAGATGGAAGAAATCTGGTTCTGTGGCTGCAACAATTTAATAAGGTTGATTGGCTGAGGGAACAGGTAGTGGGTGTTGTGTGAATAGCTTGTGTATATAGTTATATGCCTTTACATTGTAGTTGTCATTCATGGGCTTGAATTTTGATTGTCCCTTAGCAACCCTAACTGTTTTTTAAGTGTATCCTTGTTTAAATACAAGAACGTAAGGTTATTTAATACAACTACAAGTAAACAGTTCTTGCTCCCCTTTATCTATGGAGTTCACGTGAAATTGCTTGGAAAGCAATAGTGACAGCAATGTAATATAGCAGTTTGGATCTATCAAAGGGAATAATAAAAATATAATTTAATTTAAAATTAAATTTCTTATATGTTTCTAGATAGTTGCAACAAAATATCATCAATTAGTTAGGCAACTTGAGGAATGAAAATGGATTCTAGGCAGCATCCAAATCAAAATTATGCATATCTAAGCTATTCAGCTTATAATAAATCTACCCATATGTACCACATCTGTGCCATATTAGAAAATATGACTGAGAATCCCAGAATACAATGTGACAACAACTCCATTCAGTTTTCAAATTATAAACCTGTATTTTCGTTTTTCTCAGCAACACCACTCAGGTCCATTCCAGTTTTTGCTCCTTTCTAGGAAGAGAAAGAGCAGATGTAATTTTTCCTATATAAAGTACTATATGCATTTACACATATGTATGCACTAAACATGCAGAATATAGTATGTAGTATATTGTGGGAATACTGGAAACCTTTCATATTCCCTTTCACTTGGCTGTCTGAATTTCCAAATAAGGGAAAACATCACTTTATTAAAGTTGTTTTATTTTAAGCACATAATAGGATAATAGAGGATTCATAGATGCTTCTAGCATGCTTGTAACCATTTTAATACATACCACTCAGATCTGTAAAAGTATCTTTCTGTTAATAACATTTATGGCCAGGATTAATACTCTAGGTGTAACCGAAACCTGTGAAGTTTAAATGTAAGAAAACAGTGATTTGAATTACATGTTGTCTTCTACGTCTTCTAAAAATTGTGGAACGACCAACTTCATATTGCTGGTAATCTGAAATCTAAACTTAAGTTCCAGATACACTAAAAGGCCATTTTATAAAGGTATATTCCTTACTAATTCCTTACCAAATAGTAGATGGCTTGGATGGAAGTTTTGTGCTGAATTTAATGTATGTCAGCTACTTAATAGTATCTTTGGAAATTTCATTGCTCCTATTAATTTATTTTCCCCATCTTATAGCTGATATTTTTAAACATCATATTGAAACAGAATTTTCCATGCAAACCCCTACTTCTTGGTGAAAAAAATAGTGTTTTCTGAATGTATGCAATTGATTTCAAATGACCTCTTTAAAACGTAACTTACCTTTACTTTACTCTTTGTTTCACTTTTTAGGTTTTAGCATAAAAGCAGTGCCATTCCAGAATGCAATCTTGAACGTAAAAGAACTTGGAGGTATAGCATTTATTAATTTGGTTATAAAAACATGCAGTGTCTAAATCTCATTATCCCAAAATGTTAGTTTCTTTAAATTTAAAAATGATAAATTAAAAACTTTCCAGTGTAGCTGGAATTTAAAACCCGTGTTTCGGTAGACAAAGTTGAGAAAAACTGAACAAATGCTGACTACAAAGAACAAAAAGTAAAAACTAGGAGAAGCAGAAGGCTGATAAGTATGTAGTGTATCTCTTTAAAGTAATTTCTAAGGTTGCAGAGGTTAAGTCATATAGAAATACAAACTGGTCTATAATTTTAGTATGGCTCATGTGGCAGCTCAGGGAAGTGTGTTCCTTGTGTTTATTGTATGTATAAGCTTTTACTTAAGAGCACTAGTTCAGGTAAGCTATATATAGCTTTCAAATCAAACATAGGTCTGCTTGAATTACTTAAAAAGGAGCTCTTGCTTTATTTACCGATCAAGTTGAACTGCCTATTCCCTAAGTTTCTATTTTGATATACCAAGAATCCCTGTTCCCTGAGAAGCTAAAAAACCCCACATTTTCTTCCAAAAATTTAGTCTATAAAATAATGTATGTAAATTAGATTACTGTGAAGGTTTGCCATGCCCTAGTCCACGTTATTGCAGAATGTACTCTTAACAAGATAACTTGAAATATCTCTCTATTTTATGCAACTCAGTTCAGTAACGGTATAGAAAGAAATTACAGACCTGATGATTTCCTGTTACGGTGCATCAGTCTCTGGTGGAAACTAAGGATGAAATTAGAATGATGAGTATACAGGAGAATGGGGAAAGACTGGAAAAATAAGGCAGATAATAACATTTGCTGTTCAGAAGTTTCTAACAGTGTTAGAAATTATTCCCCTAAATTTCACTCAGCTCCAAAAACTGAATAATGTCACCAAAGCATTAAGACAGACCAATGCCAGCTATTACTTAGATAATGAGAACCAATGTAGACAGAGGGGAAGTGAAATTCTCCAAGAGAGAACACAGTGGAGGACAAGTCACTGATGAGTTAATGACCCTATGTGTCACCAACAGCAGTGGACACAATGTGACTGAATTGCTGGAATGCAAGATCTCACAGAAGGTTTCTGGGACCTCGGATACAAAGATACAAGAAGACTGGAAATGTATCTCTTCCCTGAACTGATGTTTTAAACAGGGAAGTAAAGTAAAGACAAATATAATCATACCAAATTGGCTAGGAAATATGCACAAGAAATTACATGCAATGTCATTGGGGGAAATGTAATAATGATAGCCTTCCCCTTATTATAAAAAGAGCATTAGAAATGCAAGAGTTTTGTACTAATACTTCAGATTGTTCAACACTTGGAGCATAAACCCCTGGGTACAGTGTTTGGGTAATGAGGAGTGGATCCTGGACTACTAGATTATCTTTGACCGAAGAAACTGTACCTGTTACCTAGGGTCTCTTGATACTGTGCCTTATTTGGAAACTAAAAAAAATAAACCCCCGATACTGGGGGGAAAACAAAAGAACCATTGATGAAGATAGTTTGCAAGGGCCCAGTACCTCCACCACTGAGATAAGATGGGAACTCCAAAGTTTATTACTCCCGGGACTTATGGCATTAGAAAATCGGATACTGATTGAAAAATCTTATGTGGCAAGTAGAAACACTGGCTAATTCAGCTGCTAAAGGATTCTAATTGTTCAGTTAGTAATTACAGTCTAACACTAAGGCAGTGTTACAACATCGCCTAGTCTTACACCTGTTATTAGCCAAAGAACATGGAGTCTGTGGCTATTTAAAACTAAACATGGATCATTGCTGCATTCACATTCCCAAAGCTCTCCCCCAGCAATTTTAGTTTAAAGCTCTCCCTTTAAATAGCAAAGGAGGGAAGGCAGCGTAAGAAAAAAATGAGTATTTTCTGAAATAGTGCCCAGTGCTTCTCCTTGTTGTGAAGCACAGACACATGAACAACTCATCAGTTCAGGATTGGAGCAGGGCCTTCTGCCTTCCTGGAAATGCAAGAACTTCCTATGGCAGCAGCCAAATCATCCATCTTCAACACCCTGAATTCAAATCCATTTCAAGGCATTAATAAGTACCTTGTCTCCAGCTTTTGACTATGTCTCTCTAAATTTGAGTGGAATATTGTACTGAGAGGAAGAACACAGCACATACCTGTAACAAGCACATTGTTTTCTTCCAGCTGCTTAACTGGGAGGTCTGTGAGAAGAAGGTATACTTCTATTCTCAACAAGTGGCTCATGTTCATGTAATTAATAGTCCCACTGTCCACAGAAGAGGCATTTATTTAATTTTAGTGCCTCCAAACAGCTCAACTGATATTATTCATCTCTTTACATAAATAATGGGAACTGGACTGATGAAAATCAAAGAAATGATTTACTGTCTTTTCTTAGGCAGTAATGTTTATGTGACCCCTGAGGGAAGATTAAAGGAAGCTTTTACAATCAGCAGTGATAGAAGTCATAACTTGATATTATAGGTGAAAATTTAGCTCATAATTGGCTACACTTACCTTTCTTTCCAAAACACAAAGAAGTTAAATCTAGGGCTTTAACTGTATGTTTGAAAACATTTGTGCTAAAATAAAACATTTGGTGCTAAAATATATCTCAAATGGTCTGAGCTATGTCAGGGAAAAAAAACCACGCAGTATTAGATGACCTGACACAATATTCACATGAAGTGCTATATT